>JACCPG010000558.1:0-213854 GCA_016069955.1 Drepana arcuata
AAATTGGGGCAAAGATTGAATTAGGATATTGGTAGTTTTTCTGGGATATAACGTATCCTATATGCTAATAATACATACATATCATCACTCCAAGTCCCTAACGGGGTAGGCAGAGAGTAAAGAGCGTCAGTTCTCTCAAGACTTACATACCTCTTTCACTTCGTCCACATTCATCAGTCTCTTCATACATGCTCGTCGGTTTCGAGTACTCTTAACGTTCCCGTCCTTCAGAGTCCGATCTATTTGATTCAGGTAGTTGGAACGTGGCCTGTTATATATGCTTATCCTGGTAATATATCAAATTTCATCCAATTCTGATCGTAGTTTTTGCGTGAAAGATGGACAAACATCATCACGAACTTTTTTTCTGTAATAGAATATACGCTTTATGTCAATCTGTTTAATAATCTACCTCTGTGCCAAAGTTTATACGGTTCAGTTCGGTTTTTTGGCTTGATTGGGATTTTTCGTAATATTGTATTCATTTGTAATATTAGTAGTGACAATATACCTATTCATATCTAATTAGAACACTCTATGAACTCATGCCTAGCGTCACATAGGCGTGCCTTGTCAAATACCCTACAGGTTTATAGCGTTTGCGTGATCATAGTTTGATAACATTACTGAGCGACCCAAATATGGCAATTGTTGGTGACCTTATAATAACTATTATATACATTTTGACGCCTTCAAACAGCCGGGTGGTAAACAAGCATGCGGTTACCAATGCCTATGTACGCTTGCAACACCAGGGGTATAGCTCGTGCGCTGTAGACCCTGCAGGAATCTTTTCACACCCTTCTTGAAGAACTCCATGCTGTAATCTCCAGGGAAAACCTCAACGGGGAGCTCATTCCACAGCCTGAGTAGGAAACTCCTTTGGAACCGCACTGTGCGAGACCTTTGTGGCTCCAAGTTATGGAGATGAATTCCCCGACGATGACGAAGAGGTGCGGTGGTAGAAGGTAGAAGTGGGCATCATGTCGAACAATTCTGCAGAACACTCCCCGTTATACAAGCGGTAGAACACACACTGGGAGGCAAAGTCTCTTTTCCGAATTAGTGGTTCCAAGCCGCTTGTGAGCATAGGATCACCAAATGGTCCTAGCTGGTATCCAGGGGCACCAGCCCACAGGTGGCAGCAGTACTCCATATGTGGCCGAACTTACGACTAATAAAGTTGAAGCTGAATTTAACGATTAAAAACGATTCGACGATGAATAAATTTGATTTCTTTATAAAATATAGTAATATAAACACTGAGGGAAAGCTAAACAGCAATTCACTTTCTATTAATCAAATATTTTCTAATAAAACCACGTACTCGCTGATGCATGAAACCCCAAAGCCAAGATAACTACCCATAATAACAGGTCGGGCTCAGTTATTCAAAAACGCAATTCACTTGTAGGTGTAGGGGGCAGTAGCTGGGGGACCTTATCGAAATGATCGGCAATAGATATGGGATCAATAGAAGAGCCGCGCTGTTAGGTTTTTTCGAGTTCGAGTTGCCTGCAACACAAGATTGCATGTTCGAATCCCGACTGTACCAATGTTCTCTATGGTTACTACAAATTAAATTTAAACATTTCTATAGCTCGTTGCCTGATGTGATACACTACGAGCTTTTTTTTTTATTAATTAGTAGTAGTATATCCTCACGCCTAAAATCAATCAAATAATTAAAGATCAAAATATTTTATTCAACGTAAGGGACACAGGGAACACTTATTGAACGTCACGTTTAATATAGGCTAAAGTTACCACCGTTTCCAAGAAAAAATATCTGCCAGGAGAAGAAACGGCGAAACAAACCGACAAGGGTCCCCGAAGGGGTAGGTAAATTTAATTAAAATAATCAAAAATATGCCTATTTAACTAATTACATCTTCTTTCATCTTTCTCAAGTCGCTTTTGTGAAATAATTAGAATTATTGAGCTATTGAAATAGAGCCTTAAAATTTATTTGATTCTCAAAGTTCGTTATACGAACAGTCTGAATTGAATGAAGGCAGAAACGCTATGACGAATATTTTCTTAAAGAGGTTTAATAAATTTTAAAACAAGCTGTGCCCGCGGTGTCTATTGGTTTATATTGGATATGTTAAATGAAGCCTATCACAATATATTGGTGAAAATCACACCTAAATCGGATAAGCCGTTTCTCAGATTAGCGTGCACAAACAGACAGACAAAAATTCTAACATTAATTGTTTTGGATGCTATTTGCGTTGATAAAGCTCCCAAACATATTTTTTCTCATATATCTTCCATGTACAGACAGCAATCCGTAGCATTTTTATTATATGTATCGATTATCGATCCTAATTGAGACAGAGTTTAACTCAGTAGGTAGGCAAATTTGAGGGTGCATAATGATCATAAAGTCTGTCTTCGTTCAACCAGCCTTTGGTGAGACGTAATAAAACATGGTTATATTTAGGTATATCCCAATCTCGGTTAGAAGGGTCTTCTTTTGCTATGGAAATGATTTCGATTATATTATTTTCGCAATCAGTGCGAAGGGAGATTCAAAAGGAATGCATAATTTATTTGTAGAGCACTGGAGCATAATACGATTAGATATGAGAATAATATATAAAAACCGTAATGGTAATACTTTTTTTTTACCCCCCAACCCCTCTCAGGCATAAAGGGGGTTGCCCTTTACGCAAGAGATACATTTTAGGTGCCAACGTGATAGATGGCGAGTCCATCGCCGTCACTCAAGCACGACTATAAATACGCCTTTGAATTTCTCATAAGTATGCACATTTCCTCTCGATGTTTTCCTTCACCACAAACCTCGTGGTGTGGAATCACTGTACTTAAGATCAGAAAACTCATTGGTACAGTCGGGATTCGGACTTACAATCTTTATGTTGCATGCAACTACCTACATATATACCTATCATCACGCCAACTCTCTTACGGGGTAGTTCACATATCATCTAGAAATGACGACTGACGTTTCATGGTGCTTTGTATTCATTCACACTATGCACTATTCAGACTTTTCCCCCACAACCGAGCTTCACTTCGGCCCCCGTTTAAAAGACAAGGGTCTCTTTTGTCAAGTGTCTGTTTGCAAGTGAGCCCAGACGGGGAGGGTGGCTTGCTTATCTGGGATCATTTTGGCGTGTATGTCTTCGTATTTGCGTACTGGGTTGTTTTATCTGTATTTGCAGAAAGAGCACGTAAATATATAGCTTTATGGTCCCTTTTTACGATAGTTCGATCAATTAGCAAAATGGTCCGCAGTTTTTGGAACGGTAATGCGCGAGCGATACAATGCTAAAACCTCGTTGAAATATCGAGCGCTCAAGGATAGGGGTGACAAGAGTACTCGAAACTGGCAAGCAATGATGAATGTTGATGAAGTGAAACTCTGTAAGTCTAGAGAGAAGTGGCGTTATACTCTATCTGCGGACCGTAAGGACTCGGCGGGTTAAAATTTATAAATGTTTTGTTATGATATTTAGTGTATATTATTTTTCGAGTATGCAATTTGTATTTCAACGAATTTTAAATTTTCAGGTTTTGCCCCAATAAAGTAAGTCAAAATGCAGTTTATACTATGCGACTAATTCAACTGCATTCGTCAAAGGGACACGCGACCAATTATTCCACACAAGGGGTAACAGCCCCTGCATTCATGCTAAGGGTAGTTTTGTGATTTGTCCGCGTTCTATTCACGCAGTGTTAAATATAGCATTGAAGCAATTTACAACTTTGCCTTCTTTTGTACTGCCAAAGTGGAGAAGGCATGTCTTGATTTAGTAACTGTGGTGGCCGAGTGATTAAAAGTCGTCGACTGCAATAAAATAATTGCAAGTTCGAATCTCAATATACCAATGAGTTCTTCTGAACTTACGGCAAAGGAAATCATCATCTGCTTCTTCTTCAAGACATATTCGGATTATGAAGTCTACGTTTCATTATTAATAATTTTATACTAATATTATAAAGAGGAAAGATTTGTATGTGAGTACGTTTGTAAGGAATTGGCTCAAAAAGTACTAGTCAGTTTTTAAAAATTCTTTCACCATTTGAATGCTATATTATCACTGATTAATATTGATTAATATAGGTTATTTAATTGCATGAAAAAGAATATTTTATGCCAAAATATTTAAAAAATAAATGTCACCCGTGAGAAGCCGGGACGGGCCTCTAGTTATGTATAAAACAACGTAACATTATATTTCTTTATGCTTACAATCGCGTCACTAAATCTCATATTCTTTTAAGAAAACGCAACTCTGTAGTTAATCCACTTTTGTACACGACTGTACCCACGCCAATACCCAATCAATAGTAACCCTACAATCAAAACTACTTCGACAATTGTACACCCCTACAGAAGTAGATATATTTCACTAAGCTATCGAAAAGGGTGGCAGTAGGTAATCGTAAAGCTCCAAATGGCACCCCTCGAGTATGGTATACGTCACTCATGTGACGTCAGAGGGGTCGACGCTCGCTCTGTCAATGTGAAACGTACAGTTCGTTCCGCTGAAAGGCCAATATTATTTTCACACCAAATAATCTATGTAAGTCTAGAGAGAACTGGCGCTCTATACTATACTCTCTGCTTACCCCGTCAGGGACTCGGTGTGATGATATGTATGTATGTATAATCTTTGGAAGAGTCGTGGTGGCCGATTAGTACGAGCAGTCGCCTGTGGCACAAGGATTGCAAGTTCGACTGAACTCCTTAGAAGACTCTGTGGCGTGGCATGAGAGATACAATAAAATAAAGGTTGAGTGAAGAAAGATTGATGTAAAGTAATACAATGCGGAAGTATGTGTAAGAAGAGGCAGAAGAAGAGCACGATCCAACCGCCTAGATCAATTCTATCTTACACTAAAAGATGGGAACGTCAAGAGTACTCGTCACCGGCGAGCATGTATGAAGAGACTGATGAATGAGGACGAAGCGAAAGGGGTATGTAAGCCTCGAAAGAACTGGCGCTCTATTTTCTCCGCCTACTCGGTTTGGAACTCGGCGCAATGATAAATAAGTAGGATAAAATAAATCATAAAAAATGTACTCCAGCATTGTAAATTGGTGTGGCTTTGTCTGATCCATGTCGAGCACTCTTGTCGCCTCTTCACTCCCCATTCCATCCGGGGAGTAATTAATTCCGCGACAGTCTTTTGAACTTGGATTAATTGGAGGTAGCAAGTGGAAGAAGTCCCTTACAGATCACGCTCTTATGTCGTTCTAAATTTTGATTACTCCTCTCAGTTTTGGATCTAATTCAGTTCAATACATTTTATAAGTTAAAGAATCTCTGTAATATTTGTTCGTTTTAACTTTTTTGGATCGTAATCACATTTGGCAAGGAGGTTGATTGTGTCTCAGAATGTTTTGATAGGCTTAAAAATTAAGTAGTTGTTTTGATTAGGCAATACATTAAGACAGGTGTCATGAAAAATATCATATTGAGGCTATTGGTCATAATGAATAAAAATGTCCACTTCGCCCAAAATATTTTGAGTTTATATTATTAACTTTAGTACAGTGAAGGCATAGTTTGTATAATTGGGAGTCAAAGACACTTAGAGAACAGTGTTTGCGAAAAGGCGAAAGATTCGTCATTTGTCACATTGTCGCCTGAATACATACCTTTTTACATAACTTAAGCATTATAATAATAATTATGATTATTTAAATAATAATTGCAAATCAATCAAAGCAATCGCAACTGAAATCCTTGAAGTTCCTCGAAATCCCCAAAACATTAGGACAAAAAGATATTGTTCAACTAAAATAGGTAGTTGGGTTTGATGAGTCTCCCTGCCAATAAAAACTTCGATATTCGTTCTCTTTTCGGGATTATGTAATCCTAACTTGTGTCATAAATGCGAGTTTAGGTTTGTTACGCTGTCACGTAACGTAAGATTCCCCAACTTGAAATTCTTAATTCAACATTTTAATCCTTAATTTTGAATTCTGAATAACTAGGTTTTAATTTTGAATTTTGAATTCCTTAACACGAGTTGTTTTTTTAAACATACTATGCAAATAAATCGCACAAATAAACATCAAATAGTTCAGAAAAACATATGCAAAGTTTCCTCTGCTTTATGATCCATATGGTTAAGTAAATTGCTTATGGTTAATTCAAACAATTTTTTGCATACCCCGTGTATGTATTAAGTAAAGCTAATATAGAGAACATTTCAAACAGAATGAAGTTCCTATTCTAGAGGCTATGATGCTTTAGACATACATATACTTTAGACGAACGTCCGAACACAACAAAAATTAACTAGAGTACAGAATTAAAATGATATCCGTCAGGCGTCGACAAAAAAAAAATCAACGCGAGCGTACCCGGGCTTAAGTACGTTATAAAGGAGGATCTTTACGCAATGATGCCATAAAAACCTGCAGACTGAGAGCTTGCTGAGAGCTCGTTATTTCCACACAGTTTATCGCCTTACAGATTCACTGGGGGTTTCGATTAGTTTTTCCTATCTCTTTCATTCTTGCGATAGACTGTGAAACAACTATATAACGGCGCGATAGGTGAGTGGTCAGGAAAACTGATATGATATTTGTTTTTATTTTTGAGCCTTACTAGAAGGGCCCTTAAAGGGGTAGGCAGAAGCCTAATATCTTTTCGCCGAAGAAATATTTTAAAGTGCCAAAGACGTATAATTGTGCTTGAGAAAAGGCGATGGACTTTCGGAAATATTTCTACAGCGAAAAGTGGGTATTTAGGTACTACACAGAGGGTCGGGTCGAGGGTCGTATTGGGAGGGCGTGCAGAAATATAACAAAGATGATATAGTCTACGCTTTGCTTGTTCACAGGCGGATGCCAGCACCGCATTTCTGCGCGCCGCTCGTGCGGGTCAGATTGAGAAGATCATCAGTCTCTTAGAGCAAGGGGTTGACATCAACGTTAGCAATGCTGTAAGTATATTTATGTGTATTGTGTCGGCTATGTTCAATCGCGTACAGATTGTTTTAACACGATCATAAGGAAAAGAACTGCGTCCCTGATGCGCAGAACTCGGGGGTGCAATAACAGCATCCTGAAAATAATTGCAGGCAGGATAGATGGTCTATTCCAGTTCTGGACCAGTTTACTCTGTTACGGGTCTAGTGCACCTGGTACCTATATATATAAATATATGAATTAATTAAGTTTTTCAATACAATGTAATGTTACTAACATAACAATAAGTTAATTTACTAACAAATATGAAAATTAATCTGAAATAAATTATTATTATTATTTATCTCCTTAACTGTTTATGCCTTATGGTATTGGTCGCGGGTTCTTGAGCCGGCCGTCGGTTCGATTCCTGCTTTGGTAAATATTTGTGAACAAACATAAGGACATTAGATACCGATTCAATAGAAATAAATATTATTAAGTTAATTCTACTTGCTTATTTTAAATAAAATAAGTACAAAAGTGGGCGTGTCGATCCTGATACCTCTGCCTACCTCTTCGGCCGAGTGGCCGAGCGATCAGTCATTTGCACTTATTTAAGTGCTTCTAAGCTTGTAGGTTTGTGTAGTAGTATTCTGGCGAATCGTAGGTAGTTTTGGCGAAACAGAAAGGTTTATTTAAATTAATTATGACTGAGAAACATCTTGTTATTTTTAATTCTTCGCTAGGTTAGCTCTTCGGGAACCATTGCGGTGTAAATAATACTGTTAGTACATATTTAATTGAATTGTAAATAAAATAAGCGATCAGATTTGACCGGCGACCTCTACTCCAATCCCTGACGTTATATAAAGCCGTACAGTTTAATCTCGTTTGCGAAAATACCTTTGTACCAGTCAAGGTCTCGCGCGGCAAAGCGAAGTGAGTTTTATTGGATTAAAAATAGAGTTGTTTCTCATTTAACGCGGTACAACATGCTGTTGTGTCGGATATGTGCTTTAAGCATGCAATGTGGTCACGAATTTTCTTTCACGTTACGGTCGAAGTAGGTGAGGTTATGTTGAATGTGAAGAAAGAATATAAGGCGAAATATTATAAAGAAGGTGAAGAAAACATCGAGAGGAAACCTGCATACGTTTGAGAAGCAATTCAAAGGCGTATGTATAGTCGTGCTTGAGTAACGGCGATGGACTCGCCATCTCTTTATCACGTTGACACTTAATATATCTCTGGCGGAAAGTGGGTGTGTGGGTATTACCTAATACACCTCTGACTACCCCTTCGGGGACCCTTATGGGGAGGCATGAGGATATTTATTCACACAACGAGCTTTTCGGTGAAGGAAACAAAGAGGAAACCTGGATACGTTTGAGAATAAACTCAAAGGCGTATGTTAGTCGTGCTGGAGTAACGGCGATGGACTAGCCATTTGCCACGTTGGTTCCTTAATATATTAAAGTTAATATCTCCCATATAAATAAGGTGTTCTTACCTCTGCCTACCACCAATGCCCTTATGGGAAGGTCGGAGCGATATATCCGACTAATGTTGTAAATGCGAAAGTGAGGATATACGGCTGAACAAAATTTGGCAGAGAGATAGATTATTTGCTAGATTGACACATAGGATTGTGTTATACCAGAAAATAAATTTGTCATCATCAGAATGACGTCATGGGGAACTGTAAGTATATATCTATCTACTGAATAAAAAAATCGATGTGGGAAGGCGTGAGGATATATATATATATATATATATATATATATATATATATATATATATATATATATATATATATATATATATATATATATATATATATATATAACACTCAATCTACGTATATATATATTTGATCATCCTTTATGGTTGTTTATTCCTTCACCTGTTTCGTGAACTTGATACTGGTCGGTTGGATATTTTCTTTGGGTTTCCGTCCATCAATCTTTCGCTAAATAAATAAGACTTCGTTCAGTATTTACATTCTAGTCACTTCTGAAAACTAAAATGGCCGAGCTTATGTAAACAAACACTTTGTACGATAGTGACGTCATAGCGGAATGTGGTATCCTGCTTGCATTCGTACGCTTGACCGGCGATCCCATAACGTGATACCCTGGTAGCAAATAGCAAATAGAGATAAATATTTCCGCAACCCGTCTAGGGTTATCCACTTTTAAACTTGAGGTCTATTGTCTTGTCTAGCTTCCATAGTAAATCTTTGCTTACTTGGAGACTTGGTATTTTTTTTTATATAACAAGAGTGGCAAACAAGCATACGGCCCACTTGATGGGAAACGGTTACCGTAGCTTATTTACGCTCACGATACCGAAGTATCACTTGAGCGTTGCCACTCTGTGTTCGGAGAGTTATAGTGTGTTGGCAGCATAATGGGTTTAATCCCTCTGCTTCCAACACAATGTAAAAATCCTCCCCCCTCCCCAAGGAGCTAATTGTTCTAAAGCATTTATCATTAGGCATATTAATAGGTTCAGAAAAAAACTCATTGGTACAGTCGGGATTCGAACTTGCGACCTTTGCGTCGCAGGCAACTGCTCGAACCACTCGGCCACCACGGCTTATTACGGCAGTGATTAGTCACACCACGAGCTTTACGGTGAAAGAAAACATCGAGAGGAAACCTGCATACGTCTGAGAATAAATTCAAAGGCGTATGTATAGTTGTGCTGGAGTAACGGCGTATACCTCTGGCGGAAAGTGGGTGTGTGGGTATTACCTATACACCTCTGCCTACCCCTTCGGGGACGTGAAGGCGTGAGGATATATTATTATTATTATATTAATAGGTAATATATACCACAAGTTTACAGTCCAAAAGATATGTATTTACTTATATATATAGGTCATCCAAGACTAAGGTACAAATACTCGTTCATCGCACAAATATCTGCCCATAGCGGTAATCATCCGCGACCTCAAGTTCCGCAGTCAGGAGCTCTAAGAACTACATCAGACGGTCGTCTGGGGCGGTATTATGGTCTATTGTCTACTTTGCAGCTGAGTCACGCTAGTTCTATTGCAGGAGTAGGCAGATTTGCGGGGACTTGTCACAAATTATACATACATCACGCCGAATCCCTCACGGAGGCGGAGAGAGTAAGCAGAGACTTCTTTCGCTACTTCCTCATTCATCGGTCTCTTCATACACGCTCTCCGTTACGATCACTCTTTACGTTTTCGTCCTTGAGTGTCCGCTCGATGATTTAGGTTCTTGTAATGTGACCTTCGTTTCCTCTTCCACATTCCATATTCAAAATTATTCATATCCTTTTTATTTCCAGAACGGCCTAAACGCCATACATCTGGCGTCGAAAGATGGTCACGTTGACGTGGTGAGAGAACTCTTGGATCGAGGAGCTGCTATTGACGCTGCCACCAAGAAAGGCAACACTGCTCTGCACATCGCGTCATTGGCTGGACAAGAGGCTGTTGTCAAACTCCTCGTCCAAAATGGAGCTCAGGTTAGTATTGTGTTCGAAACTTAAACTTTTTGAATTTGCTATTGCTGGCTGTAAAAAGACCCTCTTATAGTAGTTATAAATTCGAATTTCGATTAGTCCACTTGAATACCAGTAGAGCTAATTTAGCTGCTAAGATTGATCCATACATATGTATCTATATACTAACTGGGCAAGACAAATAAAACAAATCAGTGATGATTAATAGGACATGTATTTTAATATTTTACAAAAGTGGGTTAAACGAGTGCATTGTCCACCTGATTGTAAACGGTAACACAATACCGAAATATGTTAGTGTACTATAGCTATTTATGTAATCCGAACGTCAGTATATTTTGGATATTAAATTTTTGTGCCGTGGTGGCCGAGTGGTTCGAGCAGTTGCCTGCGACACAAAGATCGCAAGTTCGAATCCCGACTGTACCAATGAGTTTTTCTGAATTTAAGTACAGTTATTAGTCACACCACGAGCTTTACGGTGAAGGAAAACATCGTGAGGAAACCTGCATACGTCTGAGAAGAAATTCAAAGGCGTATGTATAGTCGTGCTTGAGTAACGGCGATGGACTCGCCATCTGTCACGTTGGCACCTAATATACCTCTGTCGGAAAGTGGGTGTGTGGGTATTACCCATACACCTCTGCCTACCCCTTTGGGGACCCATGTGGGAAGGTGTGAGGATATATTATTTATTTATTATTTTAAAATTTTTGTTAATGTGAAAGAGGGTTGAATCAAATTGACTTGCTTTCTACTCTGCTCGTTACTATGCCACTATGGTAGAATATAGAACTATGTAACGTAAGCGTTTATTTATGCTATTTAATGTTACCTATATTGGTTACAATTCAAAGAGACCACAGTTCTGAAATCATAAAAATTCAATCTGAAAATTCTGAAACGAGATACTATTACGAAGTTATCATATACAATTTTAGCTGAAGCGCTGTAAAACGACACGATTTTATCACACGCATTGATGTTCAAAAGACTTTTACGATCGATCAAACTTGTGGCAGATAAATTTCGTCTGAACTCATGCACTGCCATTTTGAATCGTGTCAGTGACCTGATAATTTAAGGCGATGTTATCGTGAGGTATTTTCAAACCAACAATTTATTTGCCAATAAAGTACACTACTCTACAAGGGTATATGGAACTTTACATGACCTCGAAATATTTACCAGGAATTAGTTATAGAAAAATATACCTTTTTAAACAGCTATGTTTATAAAAATATGCGTATCATTACGCCGAATGCCTCATGGGGTATGAGGTAACTGTAGAACGCCAGTTCACTCTACAGACTTTCAGACCAGACCACCATATTTCGCTCCATCTTCGTTAGTCAGGCTTCATACTTAAGTCTCCGGTTTCAAGTACGCTTGACGTAAAAAAATATTATAATTTAAAATAGAGGATATATATTTTGTACACTAACACTTACCCAAACAAGTCTATATATAAGTATATAAGTATTTCAATTGCGTTGTTGTCAAAGGTCCATGCGAACAAACTCGCTGGTCAAGCTAGTGGTGGAATGCTTACGTCATAGTTCCACGATTCCTTATTTCTTCGCGCGCTTCCACTCGCGTTAAATGCATATAAATAATGACTGTTCCGAACCCTTACATCATTATAGATATTCAGCATATAGTCTTCATTAGTCGGGCTAACAAAAGCTATAAGATTTTCACCAATCGGTTTATCCAGCCAAATATTTTTGTGAACATGACGAAATTATGAAGTTTCCGTAAAAATGCCAAAAATATATTACTCATCTTTCATAAGCAACCACAAAGTAGAACGTCATTCAAATTGTTTTACTCGCAAATCGACAGGAATCATAACAGTTTGTATTCTTGAGCACTTTCATTCCAATATCCATCGATCGACACTTTGTAAATATTGTGATAAGTGCCACTCCTTTACGCCGCTGTAACTTTGATGAGCATATCCTCTCGATCAGCTTATCAAAATAACATACTTTACTCATAAATTTTCAGCCGATCGATGTCTGGAAATAATGAAATATTTATCACGTCCAAGAATTTCACTTTCACACAGTTTCTCCATTAGAATAGGGGACGGCGGGGAGATTTAAGTAATAATATAAAATATTTTTCCTCACGCCTTCCCACAAGGGTCCCCGAAGGGGTAGGCAGAGGTGTATAGATAATACCCACACACCCACTTTCCGCCAGAGGTATATTAGGTGCCAACGTCGCGAGTCCATCGCCGTTACTCCAGCACGACTATACATTTGCCTTTGAATTTCTTCTCAGACGTTTGCAGGTTTCCTCTCGATGTTTTCCTTCACCGTTAGAGGTGTATAGGTAATACTCACACACCCACACACTCACACACCATTGTTCTCAGGTCAACATTCAATCCCAAAATGGGTTCAGTCCCCTGTACATGGCAGCCCAGGAGAACCACGATGGAGTCGTCAAGTTCCTGCTGGCGAATGGGGCTAACCAAAGCCTTGCTACTGAGGTAATTATATTACAGGCATTAATTTTGCGCGACAACACTTGTATTAAAATTACCGATGGACTCGCCGTCTGTCACGCTAGCACCAAAAATATATCTCTAGCGGAAAGTGGGTGTGTGGATACTACCTAAACACCTCTGCCTAACTGTTTGGGGAACCTTAGGGAAAGGCGTGAAGATATTGAAAATTAAGACTACTAGCTCACTCGTCCATCTTCACTTGGGAAAAAAATAAAAAGTTCCTGAAACACAATCCACTTGTTAATCTAAGCCATTCTTCATCTTCCATAATTCTACCTGATCTCTTCCAAAAAAATAAATCATCAAAATCGGCCCAGACGTTTAGGAGTACAATTACACTCGTATGAATTATAAAATTTTACGTGGGTGAATCCGGGGGTATAGTATAGTCTATTAATAAGTTGCATTGCATGCCTTCCTTTTTTAAATTAAAAGTGTTTTTACGCAGGACGGGTTCACTCCCCTCGCAGTGGCAATGCAGCAGGGCCATGAGAAAGTGGTAGCTGTACTGCTGGAAGCTGACACTCGAGGCAGGGTACGACTGCCGGCCCTGCACATTGCAGCTAAAAAGGATGACGTTAAAGCTGCTAACTTATTACTCGAGGTAAGATTTGAATTGTCTTCCCGACCGTACCCGACTGTGCCAATGAGCTTTTTAGTACATAAGTGATTGATTGACACACCACGTGCACAATAGACGGAGCTATAATTTATATTAATATAGTAAGCTATATATTACGATATTGCAAGATGCTACAGACGGTCGCTATACATACATACATACATATAATCCCGCCTCTTTCCCGTAGGGGTAGGCAGAGACCACTTCTTTCCATTTGCTACGATCCTTACATACTTCTTTCGCTTCATCCACTTTCATTATTCTCTTCATACATGCTCTTCGGTTTAGGGTACTCTTGACCTGACCTTTTTTCAAGACGTCCCTAATGGTCGCTATGCTATAATATATATTACTAGCTGTCCCGCCCAGCTTCGCCCAGATGAAAAAGTTAAATTTCCTGAAACACGATCGTATCGTAGCGCCACCTATCGAGTCCAATTATGATGTTATATAGCCTAAAGCCTTCCTAGACTATCCAACACAAATATTTTTTCAATTCCAACCAGTAGTTCCTGTGATTAGCGCGTTCAAACAAACAAACTCTTCAGATTTATAATATTAGTATAGAATGCACTCATTACTACCGTTGTTTACTATACCAAAATATATAGTGCTATATCTGTCGATCTATATTTTGGTGACGAAATAAAAATACACGCTATAGTTGCGTCTGTGGTAACATATAATTATAGCTCTGTCTGTTGTGGGCTTTACGGTGCAAGAAAACTTCAAGAGCAAACCTACATACGAATCAAAATACATTCAGAGACGTATGTTTATACAGTCGAGTTTAAGCATATCATCTTGTCACTAAAAATGTTTATCTCCGGCGAAAAGAGGGCTTAGATACACCCCTGCCTACCCCTTCGGGGACACTTATGGGCAGATATGACATTTATATGTCTCTATATACCAACAAAAGTTTTATATATATAAACACTAATTGTATAAACGACCCTAATTCCAACAATTTAATTTCCCTGTGCAGTTGACTCAGTGCGTGTATAGCCCAAACAATGCAATTATTGTGCGACTGCATCGTTAATGCATACGAAATTAGCCTTTATGACTTACATGTAAATACAGTTGTTTATAGTAAACAGTTGATGAATCGGCTCCTTCAGATTTCTGCTGAATTTATAGTTGTCTTAATGTAGGTACAATGTTACGTAGATTCTGGAAAAGTTGGCGCTGACTCTGGAAATGTAATTTGTAAATCGCACTAATTAGATAAATACATACATACATATCATCACGCCAAGTCCCTAACGGGGTGGACAGAGAGTATAGAGCGCCAGTTCTCTCTAGACTTACATACCTCTTTCGCTTCGTCCACATTCATCAGTCTCTTCATACATGCTCGTCGGTTTCGAGTACTCTTAACGTTCCCGTCCTTCAGAGTCCGATCTATTTGATCCAGGTAGTTGGAACGTGGCCTTCCTCTACCTCTTCTTGCACACACTTTTGCTTTGTATATCTGTTTCGTCAATCTTTCTTCACTCATCCCTTCTATGTGTCCAAACCAACGTAACATGCCTTTCTTCATCTTTACAATCACGCCCTCATTCACGCCAGTTGATTTGCGAATCTCTTCATTGCGGATTTGATCTAATATCGTTACGCCGCACATTTTTCGAAGAGATCGCATCTCGACTGCATTCAAGCTATTTTCATACTTCCTCTGACATACCCAGGATTCGCTGCCATACAATAAGGTAGGTACCAATATCGCGTTGTGGACAGCAACTCGAGCATTCTTGCACACTAATTAGATTCTCTCTATAAATTACGATATTGGATTTCTTGGCACTCGTCGGATTGTAGACATCCAAAATGGGATTAGATCAAGATATATACAAAATAAGATCTAAAATAGAAGTATTGTAAAATTACCACAAAGAAGCCGAAGGATAAGATTTTTTTTTATACAAAGCTCTTATGCATATCGCTATTCCATTTCGCCGCAGAACGAGCATAACCCGGATGTGACGTCCAAGTCTGGGTTTACTCCCTTACATATTGCTGCACATTACGGCAACGAAGCAGTGGCCAGGCTGCTGCTTGCGAAGGGCGCGAATGTCAACTGTGCTGCCAAACACAACATATGCCCATTACACGTTGCTGCCAAGTGGGGTAAGTAGATACGAAACATGAACAATATAAGCAAAGCCTAGATAAACTTATAGCATAGACTTTTGCACAGCCAGGTACTTATCATGACTTATTCTCGTCTTTATGCTCGTGTTAAAGGGACAGATCAATATATCCATTACTTATGGGATATGTATATATCCATTACTTATGAATAATGTTGGCAAAAACATGTAGTTCTCCAGAAATACCCTAGTTCTTAGCTCTGGAAAGGGGTAAATTGAGGTGGAAATTTTAGGGTTTTTTCATGAGTCCATCGGAAAATCCACAAAGCTCATTGTAATGTTATATTCATGAAATGGTCCACTATCCCAACCAGGACATGTACTTCATGGTTTCGTCTAAAAGTAAAATCGACTGATATTTTTTTTTTGCTCAGAGCAAGAAGTCGTCCTATTTAAAACAAGGGTCTTTTGAAAGAGGCATGATATATAAGGGCACATATAGATATAGTGGTTTAAAACTGGCGCTGCACTTTGGGTACTGTCAAATATTAATCAGGTCTGAAGTCTGGACTGTTCTTTAGCTTTCCACCATAAGAGGCACAGCAAAATTTTTGGTGATTAACAATATTTTAAAATTAGAACCGTTTTAAATGAAAACTATTCCTAATAGGAAAGGATAACATGGTGACTCTGCTATGCGACAATGGTGCCAACGTGGAAGCGCGTACTAGGGATGGGCTGACCCCACTCCATTGCGCAGCGAGGTCTGGGCATGAGAGGGTAGTAGAAGCTTTGCTGGATAGAGGTGCTCCTATAACCAGTAAAAGTAAGGTAAGGTTCGCTCAATTAATATTCCAATTTTGAAGAGTAATGGTACTTGAAACCGAGGTTTCTTGGATGAAATCACGAATCCCCTTTCCAAAAATCTCATCGCTGACTTAGACAGAAGAAAGTGTGTGGAGTGGAGTGTTACCCACTCCAGCTTAATAACTTCTATCATTCCGGTCAGTACTTCGTAGAACACTTTGATATAGAATTGAAGAACGCTTAGGCTATGGAATGAACTCTCCGTTGAGATTTTCCCCAGAGAGAACAGCATGGATTTCAAGAAGGGCGTGAAGAGATTCGGGGACGCAGAGCGTTCTTGCTTGTTATCTTTGTGGTATAAAAATTACATCGTCTCAGTTGTAACTTTCTTTACCATTCAAGGATGTTTCACCATAACAAGTTGATTCGGCTCGAATAACTTAAATGTAACCCTCGAATCTGACCTAAATAAGTCACGATCCTGAACGACAAAATAAGTCTATATGGTCTATTTTAGAATGGACTAGCTCCACTACATATGGCTGCTCAAGGCGAACACGCTGAAGCTGCGCGTGTGCTGCTGGGTAGGCGGGCACCAGTGGATGACGTCACAGTTGATTATCTAACGGCATTACACGTCGCCGCCCATTGCGGACACGCCAAAGTTGCTAAACTACTGCTAGACAGGTGGGTATTTCAATAAGGGTCAGAGACGATGAATAGCTTGATGATACATGTTGAAAGAGATGGATCAACAGCTCCTTAAGGAATATTGTGAAAAGAATTGTATGATTAACGAGTCTAAAGACTTATTAGGATCAGACCTAGGCCCTAAGGATGGATGGAAGAATAGCATTTTGGTATTCTTATTGCTTGTGCTAACCTATAATTTAGTTACATACAATTACAATTGTTAGTTTAATGTCTATACGAAAAAGAGTTTGTATGTATACTAGTTGGTAAGCCTTATAAAAATAAATAAATGACAATCTCAGTTTGTCGGATTCTGACATCACCCGTTCTGGTTTAGATACCCATGCCTTCAAGCAGTTTTTGAATCCTGATCATTTCCCTTATAATTCTTTTTTTGTAATTCAATTAGTCCATTTGTGATATATGATTGAAAAGTACAGTTATTTCTTGAGGATTAAAAAAAAGTCAAGAAAAACTTCTAAAGTTCTAATTTAAAATAGTCTACATGTCTGTAAGTCTAGAAAGAACTTAAGTTTCGCGCTCTCTATCCAATGAATATAACAATGTTGTATTTGAATAATCTTTATCTACCCTTCTCAAGCTTAATGTAATAAATATCATATTAAAATCAAACACTTATTTTGATAATAATATTATTTTCATTATTTAGTCAGTATTTCTGGCGTTCAACACTCTCTGCCTACCCGGTGTAGGAATAAGCGTGCTGATATGTATGTATGCCAATTCAGGAATGCTGACGCCAACGCTCGTGCTTTGAACGGGTTCACTCCCTTGCACATCGCCTGCAAGAAGAACAGAATCAAGGTGGTAGAACTGCTCCTCAAGTATGGCGCAAGTGAGTATTCCTACAGAGTGAAAAACGACCTCGTAGTTAATTTATTCTTTAAAATATTGATTTATTGTGTTTAGTTTGTTTTAAATGTATTATTTATATTAGACTCAAAGTATAAAGTGTCAGTGTAGTGTTTTTGACCTGTTTATATTGTGATAACTTGTAAAAATCGATAATTCAATAATACGTCATCTACCGTTTTTTAATACAGAGTGTAGCGAACACATTCAAGCAAATGTTATAATGCATGTAAATCAAGAGGTAGGTTTATTAATACAATGCTGATCTCAAGCTGCTAGTAACGAGAATAGACGCAACGCTTAATCTAGCTATTTATTTGACCAAGACCAGATATGAAGGTAATTATAATTTAAAGTGTCTGAGCCACGATGGCCAAGTGCTTCAAGTAGTTGTTGCAATACAAAGATTGCAAGTTTGAATCCCAAATACCATAGTTTTTCTGAACTTAATATATATCCTCATGCCTTCCCACAAGGGTCCCCGAAGGGGTAGACGGAGGTGTGTAGGTAATACCCACACACCCACTTTATTATTGAACTTAATTTAAAATATAATCTCTTATTTCTGGACTTAAGTTCAGAAAAAACTCTCTTCTAGTTAGTTATATATAAAAAGGGGTAAGGTTATTTTTTATCTGGCATCTGTTTCCAGTGTTTGTATAAAGAACGTTATGTGATTTCCGTTATGTGAGAGCCGTGGTGGCCGAAGAGCCGTGGTGGCCGAGTGGTTCGAGCAGTTGCCTGCGACGCAAAGGTCGCAAGTTCGAATCCCGACTGTACCAATGAGTTTTTCTGAACTTAAGTACAGTGGTTAGTCACACCACGAGCTTTACGGTGAAGGAAAACATTGAGAGGAAACCTGCATACGTCTGAGAAGAAATTCAAAGGCGTATGTATAGTCGTGCTCGAGTAACGGCGATGGACTCGCCATCTGTCACGTTGGCACCTAATATACCTCTGGCGGAAATTGGGTGTGTGGGTATTACCTATAGGTACACCTCTGCCTACCCCTTCGGGGACCCTTGTGGGAAGGCGTGAGGATATATTTCCAAATACCCATCTCGCAGGCATCCAAGCGACAACCGAGTCTGGCTTGACTCCCTTGCACGTGGCAGCGTTCATGGGCTGCATGAACATCGTGATCTACCTCCTGCAGCACGAAGCCAACCCTGACGTCCCTACAGTCCGGGGGGAGACCCCATTGCATCTAGCTGCTAGAGCTAACCAGGTAATTGTGAAGATATTAGCATGAACATCGGGATGACCAGAAATATATTTTAAGTAAGGGTGATCTTCGTGCTTGAGTAACGGCGATGGACTCGCCATCTGTCACGTTAGCACCTAATATACCTCTGGCGGAAAGTGGGTGTGTGGGTATAACCTATACACCTCTGCCTACCCCTTCGGGGACCCTTGTGGGAAGGCGTGAGGATATTATTATTTATCTTCATCATCACATCATCATACATTTAAGAGTTAAGTAGAATTTTGCTCTGCTTTGCCGTCTCTGATGCAACTCCTTACACTTGCATCTGTCGAGTGCAATCTCTTCTAGCAAATGATTGTACTAACTATTATGAATGTTAAGAGATTTATTCATTTAGTAAATTTTTTTGATGTATAAATTAATAAAAACTCTGTACTAATTTTATTAAAAAAAATACCTTTTTTGAACGCCCTTTTGAACCTGAGGTCTTACATTTCCGATTCCGAGTCCATCGTCATTACTAAAGCACGACTCTTCGAAGTCTTTGAATGTCTTCTCAAACGTATGCAGGCTTCCTCATCGATTTTTTCCTTCACCATAAAGTACGAGTTGTGACTAATCAATGTACTTAAGTTCGGATAAACTAATTGGTACGGTAACTTGGCCACCACTGTTCTATTATCTTTTTGGTTTACTTATTTATCGATGTATACCAATGGGGACTTTTGAATGGGAGCTTTAAGACGTATGTAAACGAATGTGCTCTGTAAGTTAAGATAGGAGTGGCGCTTACTCTCAGCGTACGTACCCCAAATTGATGTTATGTATGTATTATAGACGGACATTATCCGCATCTTGCTTCGCAACGGCGCAGCCGTGGAAGCAAAGGCTCGCGAGCGCCAGACGCCGCTGCACATAGCGTCGCGCCTCGGCAACGTGGACATCGCCGTCCTGCTGCTGCAGCACGGCGCTGACGTCAGAGCCATCACTGCTGACCATTACAACGCGCTACACATTGCTGCTAAGCAACACAACCATGATGTAAGCATCTATCATACACACACACACACACACAAACTGTTATATTGTATATTTGAATTTGCCCAACTCGGGCAGAAAATCCACCTTGTAGAAGTCCGTAGACAAATAACACATGTTGCGTGGTGAATGGGTGAACGCAGTGAATAGGTTTCCAATAATGAGTTCCTTCGGGAGGGGGGAGGATTGTTATATTGTGTTGGAAGCAGAGGGATTAGTCCCATTATGCTACCGACACATTATAGATATCCGAACACAGAGTAACAACGCGCAAGTGATACTTCGTTATAGTGAGCGCAAATAGGATACGGTACCTTATGGTATATAAAAAAGTATAATTTATAAACAGAATGTCTAAAAAAATGTAACAGATGGCTTCTCAAAGTTATAGGGTATTGTGTATCCTCATGATGATGCAATAAAATAAAAGGATTTTCCTATGTTTATTTTCAACGCTCAGGTCAGTAAAGTTTGTGTTGGTATTTGAACAGGTCGCAGCCGCCCTGATCGAGCACAACGCTCCGTTAACAGCTACCACCAAGAAAGGATTCACAGCACTGCATCTTGCTGCCAAATATGGCAACTTGAAGGTATCAGTAGATAAATAAATATTTTTTATTATTTTGAAAGATTAATAATAATAAATATCTGGGACAATTCCACACAAATTGACCTAGTCCCAAATTAAGCAAAGCTTGTGTTATGGTAACTAGACAACGATACATTTACTTATATAAATAGATAAATACATAAATACATAGGACATCCAAGACTAAGGTACAAATACTCGTGTTCATCACACAAATATCTGCCCTCAGCGGGATTCGAACCCGCGACCTCAAGTTTCGCAGTCAGGAGCACTAACCACTAGACCAGACGGTCGTCAAAGATTGCCACTAATGTATTTAGATGGTAGGTAAATGGGAAGTGTATAAAAAGTATACCAGATACGTGTGTACGCACTGCTAGAGTCTGACTTGGGCGGTAAAGAAATCTGTTTTTTTTTGTCAGCTACGAGAGAATTTAAATTAATTTACACATATTTTACAGTTGGCATACATGTACAAAAAAAAAATTTTGAGTTGTTTCAGTGTCGCCATTAATGGTAAATTTAATTATAGTAGTTTTTTTTACTATTCTGCTTTACAGAGTTCTGATTTACCAGAAAGAGATAGAGACAGTGAACGTGTTTATAGTCTTAGAATGTTGTGTACTGACAAGGATGACTTCGTTGTCTCTAACGATCTTGTCAACCTTTCAGGTAGCGAACCTACTGTTAGCTCACGGTGCCTCCCCGGACCAAGCTGGCAAGAATGGCATGACTCCGCTACACATCGCGGCTCAATATGATCAGCAGGCGGTGGCAACCACACTGCTGGAGAAGGGGGCTGATGCCAAGGTCAGAAATGATTGAAATCCTCATTTCGTTCAAACCCTCGTTTGGACTTAAAAACAAATGATAAACGAATTCCTTATTCAATCTGTCTCCAATAACACATAGATATATAGATATAATAATAATATGTATATATCTATATGATAATCGATCGGACGCTCAAGGACGGGAATTTTCAGAGTACTCGAAACCGACGAGCATGTATGAAGAGACTGATGAATGTGGACGAAGCGAAAGAGGTAGGTAAGTCTAGAGAGAATTGGCGCTCTATACTCTCTACCTACCCCGTTAGGGACTTGGCGTGATGATATGTATGCTCAGCTTTTGCAATGCTGTTTCAATTCGACCAGTTTAACTCTAGAGTCGAATGAAATATACATCAGTTTTTGAAGACACGTTCTAACTACCTGGATCAAATAGATCGGACTCTGAAGGACGGGAACGTTAAGAGTACTCGAAACCGACGAGCATGTATGAAGAGACTGATGAATGTGGACGAAGCGAAAGAGGTATGTAAGTCTAGAGAGAACTGGCGCTCTATACTCTCTGCCTACCCCGTTAGGGACTTGGCGTGATGATATGTATGCTCAGGTTTTGCAATGCTATTTCAATTCGACCAGTTTAACTCTACAGTCGAATTAAATATATATCAGTTTTTGAAGACACGTGAAGTCGTATCAAGATTGAAACTTATCAACAATATTTCATATCGCCTACTTCAATATACCTAAGCGATGTTTCCTACTGACTAGTATAGATGCAAAAGTCCGTGAAGATGTTTGTTCCACTTTCACGCAAAAACTACTGAACGGAATTGAACGAAATTTAGCATATAGATATATTATTAGCTGGATTAGTACATAGAATACGTTTGTTTGTAAAAAAATAATAGATATCTATACTAATATTATAAAGCTGAAGAGTTTGTTTGTTTGTTTGAACGCGCTAATCTCAGGAACTACTGGTTGGAATTGAAAAATGATTTCTGAGTTGGATAGTCCATTTCTTTAGGAAGGCTTTAGGCTATATAACATTACACACGCTACGACCAATAGGAGCGAAGCATAAATGAATAATGTTGCCAGAACGGGAAAAAATATTCCTTTTTGAGAGCTTCCGTTGCGTACGCTGCGTAAACGGTTTAAGTTACAAAAATATCATGTATGAGGGAATTGTTCCTCTTTAAAAGTTCAAAAAAAAAGTCCGCGACAGCATATGTCTATCTTTTAAGATTGACTCACTATAATCTTTTTTATGGCAATCAAGTCCACGATGGGTTCCTGAACTACTTAACCGATTTCAATCAAATTTGCACACCGTATGCAGTTTGATCCAACTTAAAAGAACGGATAGCTTACATCACAATTGGACCCGATAGGTGGCGCTGCGATAGTGTTTCAGGAAATTTTACTTTTTCACCCGGGCGAAGCTGGGCGGGACAGCTTGTGTAATATATTCCAGTTAAATCAAACTTTACGCAAAAAAAATAAAATAGGCTGATGCCAAAACAAGAGTTGTATTTTGGACGAATAAAAAGTAAATTATAGAAGAGTATTTGACGTGCTCTTCTTTCAGAGCCGTGGTGGCCGAGTGGTTCGAGCAGTTGCCTGCGACGCAAAGGTCGCAAGATCGAATCCCGACTGTACCAATGAGTTTTCGGAACTTAAGTACAGTGATTAGTCACACCACGAGCTTTACGGTGAAGGAAAACATCGAGAGGAAACCTGCATACGTCTGAGAAGAAATTCAAAGGCGTATGTATAGTCGTCTTGAGTAACGGCGATGGACTCGCCATCTGTCACGTTGGCACCTAATATACCTCTGGCGGAAAGTGGGTGTGTGGGTATTACCTATACACCTCTGCCTACCCCTTCGGGGACTCTTGTGGGAAGGCGTGAGGTTATATTATATTATTTTATTCTTACATTGCGAATGTTTTAATTTACTCCCCAGGCTACAGCCAAGAATGGCCATACTCCTCTGCACATCGCGGCGCGTAAGAACCAGATGGAGACTGCTGCGACCTTGCTAGAGTACGGAGCGGTCACCAATGCTGAATCAAAGGCTGGATTCACACCGCTACATCTGGCTGCTCAGCAGGTTATTTATTTTATTTCAGCCAATTATATGAACTTACTGCGGCAAGCCAACACGTGCATACCTTTAAATTATATACTAAGAAAAAATTGAGACAAAACTTGCCAACAAACATGGACTATTAGTCAAATTAAAAGTAAAAAACTTCTTATAAATATTATTATCTCTGTGTATTGCCGTGGTGGCCTGCATACGTTTGAGAAGATAGGCGTATGTAAAGTCTCACTCACCATCTGTCTCGTTACCACCTAAAATATATCTCTGGCGGAAAGTGGGTGTGTGGGTATTACCTATACACCTCTGCCTACCCCTTTGGGGACTCTTGTGGGAAGGCGTGAGGATATATTATTATATAAAAAAACTACATTTGTCCAGTTATTTAACACATTTTTGTTATATCCAGGGACACACAGAAATGTGCTCGCTACTCCTGGAGCACGGCGCTGAAGTAGACCATCAGGCCAAGAATGGTCTGTCTGCCCTGCACCTGGCTGCTCAGGAAGATAGGGTGCCCGTCGCCCAGCTGCTGGTGAAGAACGGTGCTGAGGTATGACTTCCAATACTTATGGTTATGAGAATCTTCTGAGCTTTATAAAAGTGCAAGATGAGGATCAAATCGATCGGACACTCAAGGACGGGAACGAAAAGAGAGACCGGCGAGCTTGTATGATGAGACTGATGAATGTGGACGAAGCGAAAGAGGTATGCAAACCTACAGAGAACTGTCCGTTTTTTTTCTCTGCCTAACCCTTTAGGGACTCGGCAATATGTATGTAACTCGATACATGTTTGTAGTTAGTAAATATTTCAGATGTATTTCGGCTTATATCGTCCTCCAATTAAATAAACACTTACATTTACATGAATCCAAAGCAATTTTCAATTCTGTAGGTGGACATCTGTACTAAGGGTGGTTACACACCCCTTCACGTCGCCAGTCACTATGGACAAGGAAACATGGTGCGATTCTTGCTTGACAGCGGCGCGTCTGGTAAAGCGCAGACCACGCATGGGTAAGGTTCCTAATGTCACTATTAAACTTTTCTTTATATTCGAACTTGCTAGATAAACTCTCTCGATACCTTATATTATGCGATAAATTAGCCTATGGGCGCTTACAGTGATCTATGTATGTATAGCGCAACGTAGATACCTATTATGTTCCGTTCCATTTCTGAGATACAATTACAAAAAAAATGCGTTCGTCAAAATTTTTTTTTATGATTTATAATATACATTGCTTTCACAAAGTATGCTGTGATTACAATTAATTGTAAAAGCAGTGATTTGTGAGTAATTGCTAATGTGCTCCCAGTCGCCTGGATCGAGTTTTGTTTATCGAGTTTACATCATCATAATTGACTGAAAATATGTCAAATCAAATTATGTATTCTTATTCACAGATACACCGCCCTGCATCACGGCGCGCAGCAGGGACACATTAACATCGTCAACATACTGCTGGAACATAAGGCAGATGCTAACGCTACTACAACGGTGAATATCTATTGTATATTTATTTAGGTCTACCGACGTATGTATACAATATAATAATATAATATATAATATAATAATATCCTCACGCCTTCCCACAAGGGTCCCCGAAGGGGTAGGCAGAGGTGTATAGGTAATACCCACACACCCACTTTCCGCCAGAGGTATATTAGGTGCCAACGTGACAGATGGCGAGTCCATCGCCGTTACTCAGGCACGGCTATACCTGCATACGCCTTTGAATTTCTTCTCAGACGTATGCAGGTTTCCTCTCGATGTTTTCCTTCACCGTAAAGCTCGTGGTGTGAATAATCACTGTATTTAAGTTCAGAAAAACTCATTGGTACAGTCGGGATTCGAACTTGCGACCTTTGCGTCGCAGGCAACTGCTCGAACCACTCGGCCACCACGGCTTGTGTATACAATAATACTTAAATACCGATTGTCCAAACAGAACGGCCAAACTCCCCTCGACATAGCCTCAAAGCTCGGCTACGTCACTGTTATGGAGACATTGAAAGAAGTATCAGAGTCTACGATAGCACCCACTTCTCAAGAGAAGTACAAAGTAGTCGCTCCTGAAACCATGCTGGAAACCTTCATGTCAGACTCGGAAGAGGAAGGAGGTAAGGAAGTCCAATGAGTCATTAGCCTAATTCTAATGAACTATAAGCCTATTATAAGCCTAAAGAATCCTAGGCCTGAATTTATTCAAAGTAAGCTTCAAACTGCTTATAATGACTTTATTTCTCAAGTTTCTATTCAATCTCATAGGAGAAGACACGATCCTTAACGACCAACCGTATCGGTACCTGACAGCTGATGATATGAAGTCTCTCGGCGATGACTCGTTGCCCATAGATGTAACAAAGGACGAGAGAACAGAGTCAGCAATGAGCCATAAGAATATCATGGAGATGTCACAGGGTACGTTGAAGTCAACTTTAACTTATGTAATAGTGTTATACTTTTGCTGGTTTTTCGCCTTTATAATATTAGTAAGATTATTGCATATTGCATACATTTCATTCACGTCTTAACTACTCAGCCAGTCATCATGAAATTGTGCGTATTCATTGTGAAACGAAAAGCGTCCAGCATTTTTCTTGGTCATATTCGGCAAATATTTCGTGTCGTCAATTCTCAATGAATTGGGATTGTGGGGGAGTGTGAATTGGGATCATGACTGTTGTCATTTCAAAGCTGCTATATACTTATACTAATGTTAGTAATCATCAATTTATACAGCTCGAAGTAATTTTATAAATGAGCATATAGAATAACATTAAGTTGGTACACTTACGTAAAAGGAATTAATGATCTGAAAGCTGTAGATTAAACTTTTGCTGAACAATACACAGATGATGTTCCATCGTTACAATGATAGGGAATGTTGCGTTCTAGATGCTCTTTTATTATTTATGAGAAGTGCTATATATATAACAAGAATAATACGAAAAACTCAACCTTAATCTAACTACAACCGACTACCTTACCCAACGACGACCGACACGCAAATGACCAACTGACAGTTGAGCGCTTATTTATATAGGCGAATGTATAGAGGCGGTGGTAGGGATAGACAATGCCTTTAGTAATATCTAAGCTAACAATATGTTATATATCAGGATCTGTGAATGGTATACCATACCAGCCTCAGCAGGAGATTGTGGTGAAGAGTATCAGCCGCTACAGTACTGCGCAGGCGCCCGAGGGCTACTGCTACAATGTGGATCCAACACAGCCTAAGTGAGTCAATTATTCCTTGTCAGTTTATTGTTAATATACTTGTGTAAATTTCTATTAAATAATGTATGTTGATGATTTTCTACGTTTGGTTGCAGAAACAATGCATTTTTTCTAATACGTGATTCTTGCGCACGCTAACTGGATTTGCTTACATAGGAAAAAACTGCAGTGGAAGAAGTGAGTACCTTGTTTTATTTAATGATTATAATATCATATTAATTTCGGAAAACATCCATAGTGTTAGTAGACAATTGACATAAAACTAATTTATGACTCTCTTTAAACATCTAATAAATTATTAAAAATAAACAAACAAATCATTAAATTATTTAGCGGCATGTATTATTTACATTTAATAGTACTTACATTTTCATCAATATATATATATTTGAATGAATGAAGAACGATTGACGAAAAAAGTGTATAAGGCGAGTGTGAATGAAAGTGTTGGAAGGGGTAGACCTAGGCGGACGTTTCTAGACCAAATTAGGGACGTCTTGAAAAAAGGTCAGGTCAAGAGTACCCTAAACCGAAGAGCATGTATGAAGAGAATAATGAAAGTGGATGAAGCGAAAGAAGTATGTAAGGATTGTAGCAAGTGGAAAGAAGTGGTCTCTGCCTACCCCTGCGGGAAAGAGGCGTGATTATATGTATGTATGTATATATGTATATATTGATGAATATAAATTGATATATATCATTGACCTCAAGGTATTTAATTTATTTATTTATTAAACACGTTCATGACCATGAATTTCCTGAAATGATGACGTCACAGCCATTTGAAGTGTACTTCTGCGTATGGCGTCTAGAACCTGTAGTTTAACTGGCAAATTGGTTTAGTTTCCTGGTGTCATTTCTCGTGGATGCCCGTGGAGGCGCGCTGCGCGGCTGTCGCGGTGGCGGCGTGCGCGTTATAGTGCCGCCACTCTCAGCACACCAACCAACGCGTATCACCTGCAGGTCTGATTAAATAACCATCATATCTTTGCGTAGCTTTAAGTCAGAGGTTTTTAATCAGTAGTCAACGGCCCACTGGTGGTCCCCAGAGTGCTGTGGTCCGCGAAACCATCCGAAGGTTATTATGGATACACATAACGACGCAACAGTTGGCGTCACAACGAAACACCTAGTGTCTCGGTTCATTAGGGCAACCTATCATTGTTAATAATGCGAAAGTGCCTGTTGAAAAAGCTTTGAGTAGCACTGAATTAAAGATTCTGAATTCAGTGTAGAGTAGCCACAAAATCGCATGAAAATAATAGAGGGTCTTAACGCCTTCCCATGAGAAACTCCAAAGAGCAGAGGCTTAACACAGATATTTTCGCCTGAAAGCTATTTTAATGTGCCGACGTGACAGATGGTGAATCCATTTCCAATTCACATCTTTGAATTTCTTCTCCAACGTATTCAGGTTTTCGTTTGATGATATCCTTCGCGATGTGAACACAGCACTTCAGAATAACTTGTTTTATACAGTCAGAATTCGATCTTCCAATCTTTGTGTTGTAGGTGTTACACGGCCGTGTGTTATCATTGTAACGTTGTGACATTATTTATATATAAATATATATGCATTTATGTTTTGTCCCAAGCCAAGTTCTCCATCTTGAAGGGTTGTTTCAGATACTTGAAACCTTCTCGGATCAACCACATGCCACCGCTTATGGAGGGAGAAGCACTTGCAGCGAGGGTGCTCGAAATGGGCCCAGTTTCCGCCAAATTTTTGGGGTAAGTTCATAAAATTTTACCGTAAAGTTTTTTTAATGAACGAATTTTTATGCCGTTTCACCATTAGAAGGGTGATTCAAGGAGTAAATTGAATGACATGAGCTGATGTGACCCTAGAGAAACATGTTAAAATAATTACCCAGCTTGCATCCGAAGCTGGGGCTGGTCACTAGTCCAATTAGAATTATAAAAGCGAAAGTTTGTGAGGTTATTTGCTCCTCTTTCACTCAAAAACACAATCGGATATTTAGACACAGTGATAGATTATTAGCTGAAATGACACAAAGAGTTTTAGATACTCCAGAAACAGAAATCTAAAAATATGTACTGTCGAATTGAGAAACCATTTTTGAAGTCGGTTAAAATGAAATATAATATAATATATCCTCACGAGTAGGCAGAGGTGTCTAGGTAAAACCCACACACCCACTTTCCGCCAGAGGTATATTAGGTGCCAACATGACAGATGGCGAGTCCATCGCCGTTATTCAAGCACGACTATACATACAACTTTGAATTTCTTCTCAGACGTATGCAGGTTTCCTCTCGATGTTTCCCTTCACCGTAAAGCTCGTGGTGTGACTAATCACTGTACTTAAATTCAGAAAAACTAATTGGTACAGTCGGGATTAGAACTTTGCGACCTCTGCGTCGCAGGCAACTGCTTGAACCACTCGGCCACCACGGATCTCATATAATATATGTATAACTATTAATAAAACCATAATTCTCAAGTGTGACATAGTATTCGTATTTCCAGTCCTGTGATACTGGAAGTGCCACACTATGCATCTCTTCGCGGTAAAGAGCGTGAGATTGTCATCTTGCGGTCTGATAACGGAACCAGCTGGAGAGAGCACAATGCTGATGCCACCGACGACGTGGTCCAGGATATACTGCACGAGAGTTTAGAGATTGAAGGTAAACCAAATAAAATAATTGGTACTTACACAGAGATTCGTAAAACTGGCATGAATAAAAGTGTGTTTGTAAAGATGAAGAAAGGAATTTACGTTAATTTTGACATATAGAAAAGATAGGTGAAGAAAGATTGGCAAAACAGCTGTACAAAGAGAAAGTTTGTGGAAGACGAGGCAGAGGAAGAGCACGTTCGAACTGCCTAAATTAATACGATCAGAAACTCAAGAATCGGAGCTTCCAGCGAGTTTTCATGATGAAGCGAAATAAGTCTGTCAGTGACAGTGTCAACTGTGAACGTATTTTTTGGATTTTAAGTAAATTCGGGAGGGAATATTATATTGAAACTCTGGTTTGTTTATATAGAGACAAGTGAGGACGACAAAGGATGGGATGCTCCGCGTGTAACTCGGATTCTTACACACGACTTCCCGCAATATTTCGCCGTCATCTCACGCATTCGACAGGAAGTTCACGCTATTGGCCCTGAAGGTAATTATTTAAATTACCTCAAATGATTTCAAGCAACCTTATTTTGCTACTGAGTGATTCGGCTTGAACTCAATCACTGAAGATAAATTGATGATGAAATATTGATAAACTCTTTATAGAAATATTGGCAACATTCTGCGAACGATATAATTTAAATAATAATAATATAATATATCCTCACGCCTTCCCACAAGGGTCCCCGAAGGGGTAGGCAGAGGTGTATAGGTAATACCCACACACCCACTTCCCACAATATAATTTATTATCAACATTTTTGAATTTGATATAATCACTTTTATTTTTACTGGACCCTATGGTATGTGATGTAATGGTTAGCAAATGTGATAATGTGAAGGAAATAACCGTTTTTATATTTCCTTCAGGTGGCATGGTATCAAGCTCGGTAGTACCCCAAGTGCAAGCAGTCTTCCCACAGGGTGCTCTGACCAAGAAAATCAAAGTTGGCTTACAGGTAAACTTGTTCAAACCTCGAAAAGGTGTTAAGGATAAAAATTTGAAAAAAATTACCGTCAATAACGTTTCTAAGAAGAAACGGTTCTCTTTGATTTGGTAGTGTTTAGCTCTCAACAATATTGAAATGATGGTGATTAATGATGATGATAGGGTTAAAGTAGCACTTGATAATAGATCTGTATTAGACAGTGAATTTATTATTGTAAAGGATTTTTAGCATCGACATAGTCGTGCATTGATACGAATATATTAATGGTTATGAACGAATATTTATCCAACTTTGTAGAAATAATGTAAAATTTCATGATAGATCCATATTTGCATAATATTTTTTTAAGCCTAAATAAATGTATTACCTACAGACGCTAGTTATAACTGATTAAACGTAAAGTACAAATATGTTTGCCAAATCTATTTTATTTATTTTTATATTACATACGAGTAAGTCTGATTGAATGGAGATAATGAATTATGCTTATGATTACATAAATTAAAGACATGTATTTCTAATGTATTTGATTGAAGGTTTTCATGGCTACAATCATGGCTATTGCAATCATAATTCAAGAGTGCGAAAAGACCAGATATTAACCCGACGGTTAATCATTCTTGAGCTATGATTGGAACGTCATGGCGGCCCAAAATTATAGTTACTCTGCATCTCTTCAAAAATAAGTTTCGGTTAAATTTTACCACATATCATAATCTTTATACAATATATAGTCATTTACTTATTAACATGTGATTATTTAAGGTATTTAGCACTAGAATAAGTTTTAATGAACGTTACTCCTATAGAGATCGTATCATACCCAATAAATTTAGTATTCGACATTAAAAATACTTAGCTCTTACAATGTAGAATTCATCAATAAAGCTGCATCAAAATTAAAATTTGTTTTCAATTTAAGCAAAATTGAATTGTATGAAATCACTGCAAAGATGAGATCGAAAGAATTTTTCTCACACTGCGTTTTGTCATGAAATTGGGTTGTAAATTTCTCTTGTTGGTCTTTAGGCGAAAGTAGCATGTTTTTTTAATTATAAGTAATATATTTTAAGAGTGCTATTATTATATTAAATTAATTTGAAGTGTGATTCATATTTGAATACATATTATATCGGAGTGACGTATTTAGATAAGTAGTAAATTATGTATTTGAAAGTGTCGCTAAATTTATTGGGTAATGTCTTCTGTGCTTATCATTGAGATGTCATGGCATTTGTATGCAAATTTGTACTTTATTTCCTAAAGACCAAACGTGAGAGTCGCATGATATATATACATTTTGTTTGCCGTGTTATATTTTGAGCTTATTTTAGTACTGAGTATGTTGCATCTTGATTTCAAGCGCATGTGTGAGAAATAGAGCGATTCACGCCCGAGAAGTATGTGATTTACTTTACGCTTTTCCTGTGATTTCATGATGTTCATATTTGCTTAATTACTGCACCAGCTGCTACGTACCACCTTCCTGGTTTTTATTTTTAAAATATATGTCATCTAGGTTTGGTGTGTGAGTACAACAGTGTGAGTACTGTGTACTTAATGTTGGTGTCATTTATGAGTAAGTAAAACAATGAAAAACTAAATAATATTATTTGGTATCAAAATTTTCGTTGTAAATAAGCACCGTAATTTAATTAAGGTAAGTAAACAATTATAATTGTAACTATATTTGCACAGTCACCTATTTTTATCATTAACGCATGAGCTTAAAAAAAATCGCGTTTGGTCTTTAGAAATAAATATTTTTATAGAATTCACAGACTTGTGTTGTATCTATGATAAATCATTACAGGCGCAAATTATAGACTCAGAACTGACCGCCAAACTTCTCGGTCGTGGTGTGGCCGTGTCTCCAGTAGTGACAGTAGAACCACGAAGGAGGAAGTTCCATAAAGCCATCACTCTGAGTATGCCAGCACCAAGACCCCATACTCAGGGAATGACTAATCAGTACAGCACATCGTCAGCACCGACGTTAAGACTCCTCTGTTCTATATCAGGTATAGTTAAGATTATTTGCTTTTATTTCGTCTATTTTAGTTCGGATTTTTACAAGAAACACTTTGGACCTAGGAGAAGGTTCTTATCAACTTATTACACATGTTTTATATATGTAGAAAACATTGATTGCGAATCTATACGATTGACGTAAACGTTGATTTATTATAATTTTAATATATTAAAGTGTTTCTAGTAAAAAATGCAAATCTGTGAAGTGTTGCAATGGAGTATGGCTTATTTTTGCTATCTTGATGATACAATGCTTTGCCAAAAGGTAAGTGAGCCTCAACAATGTAGGGTACCCGTGTGATTCTCGTTAAGCTTACGATTATTGTGCTTCTGACTCTAGTGAATTACGATTTGTACAAAAACCAATATTCCATTACAACACGATGGTCATGTAGGTTATATATCTAAGATCAAATAAAAAAAAATGTAGTTGAAGAATATAGTTTTCTACATGGGATCGGTAGAAAATAGTTTTTGTCTATTTAAAAATTGATTAGCGTACTAATAGCTAAACAAATAGTACAGTAATACAATGAAGGCGTTTTTGTTATATAGACATTTAAAACTTGGATCTTAGTAGCTAAGGTACTAGCAGGCTTAGAAATTAAATCCCACTTTTATAGACAGGGGATGAGCATGCTTCATAAAAAGAGTACTAGTGTAGATTTAACCCCATTTATATAACCATCAATACATTCGTTGTGAAAAGGTCAGATAGGAATAAATAACAATTAAAAGGGAAAACAAGCAATCGCTTATAGCAAATACACCGAGCAGCTAATGGGACACGTCCCTTTGTGTGCGTTTTGTGCGTGTCTACATTGTCTTTGTTCTCGTGTGTTTGTGTGTGTTGCACGCTCACCGTGTGTGGCGCTAAATAATGTGCTGCTACCTATCGACGCGCACCTACAGGGGTATTTCGCAAACGATCTCTCGAAGGTAAAAAAATGGAAATTTTATACAAATATTTTAACTGAAACAAAATCAAAGCGTCGGATTAAATTTCACAGTTGTTTTAATTTCCAATATTGTTTTATCCAGTTAACATGTTACGTTGTCAGTTGATCATACTTCGTTGATTTATTTATAGCTATTCTCCAAACGATTTCGGACGTATATGGAGTATAGCTATATATTATTCACTTTATTTTCTTCCCTCTGTCACTTTTTGAATGCTTATTCATAATTTGCTTCTCATACATTCTTCTTCTTTGCACGGGCTGAAATGTTTACGCTTTGTTAATCACATTCACTCTGTATCATAACCATCCAATGAAACTTGGAAATATAATGAAATGCACAGCGATATGTTCACCAAAATTTTTCGGCTTAGTTCGAAATGTATAAATAATAATAAAACATTAAAATTTATTCCATAATTGCAACAATGGCACATACACAAAATACCTGTTCTTTGTCTGAATATGAGTAAAATTTTACATTTATTGCGTGGTGCCGTCGTCATTCTCATATCATTCTTCAGCGATAATGTTCCCAAAACTTTTGTTATGTTGCTTGTACTGATCAAAGTTCTTTTCCAAAACGGCCTATCTGTTCTGTGCCACATCATCTTCTATTTTTGTTTTTTCTTTATTCAGTTCCGTGTCATTGTTTCACTTAACACTATTTGTGGTGTGTCTATAATTTCGTTATTTATTTTTAGTTTTGAATTTTATTTCAGTGAATGTCCTTCGAGAGATCTGTTTTCGAAAAAACCGGAATAGAACTTTGAAAAATCGATGATGATCGTAAAATTATTTATTTTTTATTTTTGACAATTTATCACTATTAAGTAAGGAACAGGCCGTATCTGTACACTGTGTCTCATTATCAGTCACATAATTGATTAATGAATATTTATGTTATGAAATTTAAATGAAATTGTACATGACAGTATTGTTTTCATGTGATGTGTTGTTCGCTTGTTGTGTGTTTGCTATAGGCCGTTTTGGAAATATATTTGGTTTCATTTTTGTTATTTATTTAGACTTATCTCTGATTTCTGATCTTTCTGCTCGTCATCGGTACTGAACTTTCTTATACCTACGTTTTTTTTCTTTTTAGGCGTCTTCACAATGTTTAAGTCTCAACTATTGGAACTCTTTATTTCTCAAAAGAATATACTCACACTTTAACAACACGTTATGTTTAGATTGTATTGTAGTTATAATAGATATAAGTAGATTGTATATTGCAGAATACTGAAGATAGAATAAGAAGCCTGCTTTGGCATGCAATTATTGTAGGGCATTCAATATAGCATCATTTACGGCAGTGCAAAATAGCGTTATAGCCGCTGAATACTGCCTCTGTAGCTTACAACGGAGTTGAAAACAAAAACTCACCTTATCATATACAGCTTGTATAACACTGATTCTTGAGGATAAAGTGAATTATTGTATAGGTGGAACAAATCGAGCTCATTGGGAGGATGTCACTGAAAATACACCACTTACGTTTGTGAATGACTGTGTATCGTTCACAACTACCGTATCGGCTCGGTATTGGCTGATAGATTGTCGCCATATTGAAGATGCTACTAAGATGGCCACCGAATTATACAGGTTTGGAGTTATTGTATCAGTTATCGGAACAAAATCGCACAATTTTGTTTCAATATTTAATAATAATAATATATCCTCACGCCTTCCCACAAGGGTCCCCGAAGGGGTAGGCAGAGGTGTATAGGTAATACCCACACACCCACTTTCCGCCAGAGGTATATTAGGTGCCAACGTGACAGATGGCGAGTCCTTTGAATTTCTTCTCAGACGTATGCAGGTTTCCTCTCGATGTTTTCCTTCACCGTAAAGCTCGTGGTGTGACTAATCACTGTACTTAAGTTTAGAAAAACTCATTAGTACAGACGGGATTCGAACTTGCGACCTTTGCGTCGCAGGCAACTGCTCGAACCACTCGGCCACCACGGCTCAATATTTAAATTACGTTATACCGATATACCGATATGGGTACAACTGGGGGCAGCCAGTTGTACGATATCCTAAGAATATTTGAGCAAACTATCACAAATCACAAAAGAACTTTGAAGAAATTCATGAAATTTTGTGGGAAATACCAAAGATATATAAAAACTAAAATATCCTGATGATTCTTTCCCAAAAGTAATATTTAATCGTTTTAGGGAAGCAATTCACGTTCCGTTCATGGCACGGTTTGTGGTGTATGCCAAACGTACGGACGAAAACCAGGCTCAGCTCAGGATGTTCTGCGTAACCGATGACAAAGAGGATAAAGCTCTCGAGCGCATTGAGCGGTTCATACAAGTTGCTAAGAGTCGAGATGTTGAGGTAATGGTTTCCAAAATGTGTAGCTAAAAATACAAACATTATTTATAATTGCATGCTATCGATATCAGAACTCATATCTAAGAGATATGTGCTCAGATATGATTTAATTAATAAATAAATAAAACAATATTCATAAAGACTCCTAGTTATTTGACTCTACAAGACATGAGGGCTGGCGAATCGCTGGACGATCAGCATTGCCATACAACGTGGCAATTCCGCATTTCTTGACTCTATTCCGCTTTACTGGGATTTCGGTTATTTATTCATTTATACAGTATTTATGTAGAAAGTTCACATTTAATATGTTTTTATTTATAATACTAGCTGTGCTCGCGACTTCGTCCGTGTGGAATTTAACAAAAAAATTTTTGTTTAGATTAAAAAATAAAAGTAGCCTAAGTTACTCCTTTTAACACCAGTGAAATTCCCGTCAAATTTGGTCCAGCCGTTTTTACATATACATAGACAGAAACGTTATTTTACGATACGTTACGATGTGTACGTTATAAAGTATATCTGTGATACATAGCATTAGTAAGTAGCATAGTGAGTAAATTGCTATTCAGTTGCTAAATAAAATAACATGTTATAGGTGCACGAAGGGAAACCAGTCTACCTGGAATTTGGTGGAAATTTAGTTCCGATTGCCAAATCGGGTGAACAGTTGTCGCTGCCATTCCGGGCGTTCCGCGAGAACCGTATGGCATTCCCCGTGATGATAAAAACACAGGATCTGGAGCCTATCTGCCGTTGTCAGTTCATGAGGGACCCGAAAGTGCCCAAGGGAGAGCCCTCGCCTGCTCCTGTAAGTACACCGTTTTTTTAATACTCTATTGTGTTGATGTGATAAGAAGAAAAAGCAGAGGAGGATTTAGGTCAAATCGATCGAATGCTCAGATCCGTGATGGCCGAGTGGTTAGAGGCGATACAAAGACAGCAAGTTCTAATCTTCACTGTACCAATGATTTTATCAGAAATAAGTATAGGGATTAATCCCAGCCTAACGGTGAAGGAAAACATCGAGAGGAAACCTGCATACGTCTGAGAAGAATTTCATAGGCGTATGTATAGTCGTGCCTGAGTAACGGCGATGGACTCGCCATCTGTCACGTTGGCACCTAATATACCTCTGGCGGAAAGTGGGTGTGTGGGTATTACCTATACACCTCTGCCTACCCCTTCGGGGACCCTTGTGGGAAGGCGTGAGGATATATATATACGTGTAGTGAAGCTACTTAATTAACGTAAATATGTGTTGGCACCTAAATATGTCTCCGTGAAATTGTAGATGTTACACCTCGGTCTACTCCTTCAGAAACCTTTGCGGAAAAGCGAAAGCAAAGGCAAGAGAGATATATAAATAACACTCAAGAATAGAAACGACAAGAGTACTCGACACCGGCATGTACAAAAAGACTGATGAATGTGGATGAAGCGAAAGAGATCTCAAAGTGTATCTTTGACTGTCTTATCTCTGTTCAACTAAACAGATATTCGCCGTGAAGAAGTGATCGATTTCCGTTCAATCCAGTACCCGACCTTATATCTTCATATTACAACTTATATCTTCATTTTCAGATTGCTATTCTGAACATAATGGTTCCGGACGAACCCGTGGAGAGGACTTCCCCCTTGCCTCTGGACTCCATGCCCAGACGTACTGAGGAACAAGAGCTGATCTGGAGACAACGACTTAGTGATCCTAGGTTTGTGTATACATACATATATGGCATATTTCTCGCGAGCTATGGCAGGTTTAAGATACATCAATAGAACGAGAAAACCATTCTAAAACCATTCATGCTAAAAAACTATACTCCACGAATTTGAACTTTATTTTTTAATTTTTTAATAGGGATCTTATAAGATCTATCTTCAATTGTTATCAACACGTTTTCCCATTAATGTATTATTTTAGTTTTCCCATTAATGTAGTAAATATTAATTTTAATTTCACATCTATTGCAGGTATCAATCAGATATATTAGGTAGGTACTTGCTACTTTTTTTATAGGTGGTTGATACCTGTTTTCTTGCTTTGTCAGATTGGAGGACATCTGCAACCTCCTAGGCAAAGATTGGGTAGCGTTGGCTTACGAGCTGGGCGTGAGTGTGTGGACGGTGAACCAGATACAGGCCAAGCGGATCACGGCCGCTGAGCAAGCACAACTCATGCTTAAGCTGTGGAAGACGCAGTCTGGGACTAAAGCTCAAGGTATCATCATCATACATTTAAAAGCTGGGCTCTTGTTGGCGTCTCTGTTGCAGTCCCTTCCATTTGCATCTGTCCAGTGCAAGCTATTTGACCTCCCTATACGTCATAAGGGACACTTTTTCTTTCATCTGACTCATGAATGTTGTAATTTCCTGATTCACGATCGCAGCGCTACCTATCGGGTTCAATTAAACCATTCTAGAGTCCACCTGAAGACACAGCAAAATTTCATTGAAATCGGTCCAGCCGTTTAGGAGTTCAATGACAAACGCGCACAGTAGAACTATATATATCAAGATAATTTATTCAAGGCGACGATAAAAAACAACTATATTAGATAAAATTTATTACTAAACCAACTGCACTGTGTATAGTTACAAGTAGATTTGTCGTACCAAATCCGTTCAGCTATTCATGCTACATACAATTTCGCGATTTATTCTAGATGTATCTAGCACATCACATAACAATCTATTTGCTACTCTCTAAGGTATGTCTTGTAGTGTATAGTAAATTTGTTAAATTTCCCCAGACAATTCTTTGGAATTGGCCCTTTGTCGCATCGGAAGAGACGACATTGTTGCTCCTCAATCTGAATTGATCAACGAACGGCGCATACAACGAAATATCTACCAGGAGAGACAGGCTTCAGAGGAAATCGAGGCTTATAAAGGTGAATACTGAAATTTCTATATTAAATGTTACGTTTATAGATGCACATGGACTGAGAGAGAATTTGAGAGATTACACATTAAATACACTCAGTAATTACTCAGGTTACTCAAGGATGGGAATGTGAGGAGAGGTCGAAACCGGCGAGCTTGTGTGTGTGGGTGCGAAACTGGTCTGTAAGTCTACAGAGCACTGGCGTTCGTCTCTCTCTCTGCCTACACCTTGAGGGACTCGGCGCGATGAAATGTATATATGTATGAGATTACTAACTGTTCGAACCTAATCAACTGATGTCTGGGTTCGTTTCGTCTTGTCCCATTACATGCGTATTTCTCATATTGAGTTGTGATCTAAACTATTAAATAATGTCAACTATTATTTAAGTTTATTTACGAAACAATAAAACTTTTTAATTAAATTGTATTATTAGTAAACTGTATTATTAACGTGGGCCATATTAATTATATGAGCAAATATATATACATTTTGCATTAATTTTTTTTACAAAAGCTATTAAAGAATGTAAACAATACTCTTTTGTTCCAGCTGAAGAAGACAATAAGCTGAAAGAAAAGATTTATGATGATAATCAGATCGCTGAGCGCATGCGCAGAGAAACCGATCAAGATCAAGACGAAGCTAAGTATTCACCTGAAGAGAAGTCTGTAGTTGACAAGAGTGAAGTGGAAAGAACTCCAACACCTAGTGAAGAGAGTGAGGAAGATGAAGGTGAGATGAAAAAAAGAATTGATTCTTGCTATTAATAGTATTGCATAAATATCTTTCAATTCAAGCGTTCCTTGTTAACTTCCATCTTACAACTTAGTAGTATAAATGTTATTGAATTACAGCTTGAAGAAATAACAGATATGAATAATTTACTCGATACTAATGGCAAGATAATTTATCAATATATTTTTTCAGACGTAAAGCGTAGTGTTGCTGAGAGGAAAGAACAAATAACTAGAAAGCTGAGCTCTAGTAAAATTCCAGCTTCAAAACAAAAAAAAGAAATACGTGAAGAAATATTTGAGATAAAAACTCAAATCAAACCAGACATTAAGAAATTCCACGATATCGAACAACAGGTATGTATACTAAAAAAGACCGAATCAAAATAAAGAATGATAATATTTTTTTATTTCCTTAACTATTCTCCGCAGGTTAAAGAAAAGGAACCCAAATTGGAAAGAACTCGATCTAAAACTTCGCCAGATACAGTTGATGAAGAAATTGAACCGCGAGTAGACATTGAAGAAGAAGTAGCAGAGGATAAGAAAGAAGACCTCAAACCAGTTGATCGACCTGTTGATCAGTTTAGGAAATTCGATCCTTTATCGCCAGCTAAGCCCACTCCCAAGCATCTACAAAGACACATGAGAAATGAATCCATGAGGTTCCCGTCAGGAGACTTCTCCAATGTCACGATCACACCGAGGAAGTCTATTACAGCAGAAACGACGGAAGTCAAATCAGTCACAGAAAGCAAAGTTGATACTATTACTAAAGAAGTAATTTCACAGAAAGAAATAGTATCTTCCAAAGTTGCAGAAAAGTTTGATGATGGTGATAAGTCTCCAGAATTAGTTACAGAAGATGACAAGGATATAGCGGAAGCTACTTTAAAAGACAAAATAAGTACATTCGAATCTAAGATGGTTAAAGAACCAGGTATCGAATTACCTAAGACTTCAATTAAGTTAACCAAAGAAGCATTGAAAAAGCACACATTGGAACAAGACCAAGGCATAGAATATACGCAAGAGTTTGTAAGAGAACAATCTAAGCAAATATCGAGTATAGAAACCCATGTCACACAGAAAGTATCTGTTGAAACTGAGAAACATGTAGAAGTAGTAAAGTCTGTTAGAGAAACTATACAGCAATTTGACTCTAAACTTAAGCAGGATGATAAAGGGAAACAGTTCCATAAGGCGATTAGGACGGATTCTACACTCGTCCAGGTATCATCAGAGGAAGATAGCGAATTCTTGAAAAAATCCACAGATTCAGAGACTGAAACAGAATCACAGACCACAGTCAAAGTTGATAAGCTCGAACAAAGATCGAAGATAGGAATGGGGTTGGATCTTATTGAGAAGAGCTTTGCTGTAAAGCTGGACGACACAAAAGAAGAAAAGACACCTGACGATGACAAAAAAGATGAACAAGCAGTGCTTATAATAGAACAAAAATTAGACGAACGGTTGACCGAAGAATTAAGATCGAAAATTAGCACGGAAGAAATTACAGAAACATTGGAAGAAAAGGAAGTTTCTTTAAATGATAAATTAAAGGAAAAGGTATGTTTCACTTTTCAGGATCAGTTGACAATTTTTTTATATATTTCACACTACAGTTTTATTATAATATACAATTAGAATCATAGTAAATGTTGAAAAACATAAAATTTACTTACTGTATTACAGATTGAATCTCAAATATCTATCACAAGTTCGAAATCAGACATGAGCAAGCATACAAAGACTGACTCTATGGGATCAGACATTCAAGATTTAGTCAGTCGTAAAGTGTCCCAAGAATCACCGGTCCAGTCTGTCGTGGATAAAGCGGATTCCTTTGGAGATCTTCAACATAGTACTGAAAAAGACTTCAGTTTTGTTTCTCAAACTGAGTCAAAGGTTTGTAAGCCTACATTCTGACGGATTCCAGTGTATTTAGGGCTTAACTTCTTGTTTGTAATATTCTTAATTCTAAATATGTATTATTTTACAGGTATATTCAAAGGAATCAAAACACAGAAGTGATTCTTTAGATGAAACATCTCAATTTTCGGATTTGGAAGAACAAATGGGTACCAGTCCAGCTCTTAGGCCACAATTAGTTAAAGAATCTCAAGAACCTTGCATCAGTAAGACAGAAGTAAAAACAGTGACGACAATTGTTGACAGAAAGGAAACGCGAGATCTGACGTTAGAGTTCTTGAGAAATGAGAGTGAGTTTAGTGCGAAAATACATGCACCTGCAATACCAGGAGAATCTGATAAGGTACGAAAACATTTTATATTATAAATGTATATTTACATGAAGGAAAACATCGAGAGAAAACCTGCATACGTTGGAGGAAATTCAAAGGCGTATGCATAAACGTGTCGTATCGTCTTATAATTATTCAAACGAGGGAGATGGATTCGCCATGTATCACGTTGGCAACTCTGTGGGAAAGAGGGTGTGTAGATATCACCTGAACACCTTCAACACCTAGGGGTAGGCAGAGATACGGGCTATGAAATCTGCCTATATATATTGACATTTAGATTCTTATCTGCCATAGCTTACTTATTTTATTAAATGCTACGTATTTGCAGGTTTCTCCCAAAGAGTCGCCAGTTATAAGTGCAAAGGCACGACAATTTATCGAGACTGTTCCTGAAGATGATTCAGTACAAGAATGCTTCTTCTCTAAACGCATTTACTCTGACTCCCTCGAAGATTCGGAACATACAGACTCTAGACGCCATTCCGAAGCAGAGTCATTGAAATCTGACCAATCAGATGTTAAGGCCAAAGTGTCTTCATCAGATTTTGATGAAAGAGCGGAATACGAAGAAACTATTGATTCTGGTAGTGGTTTCGGTGATGAAAAGTTTGAAGATAGTGTTGCTGGATTTACTGCTGTAAAAGTTGACTCTAAGGTTCTTGAGAAACAATCTTCGGGATCAAGTTCAGATAAAGGCGATGAGCCTGATCAAGTGTTCAAAAAGATGACACCAAAGCGACATTCTAGAACTGAATCGGTTTCTATAACTAAATTTAGTGACTTACAAATTGATATTGAGCCTACGAAACTGAAGCAAGAATTCCAAATGATTGTGACGGAGGCTGAGGACATTGACAAATCATTTGATAAAGATGAAGTGTCAGATAAAATCTCGTCTGAGAGTAGTAGAGAGATAGAAATCTCCGATAGAAAGTCATCAGAGGGTATTTCAGATAAAATTAGTTCGGAAGATGCTGTTACAGAAAAAAAGACTTCTTCTGAAGAAGATATTTTGAAAGAAACAGATGCACAATACGAACAACGTAAAGACGTTGCGGTAACTGGTGTAGAGGCTGCTAAGGAAACAAAGCCTGTTGATATCAAGACTCCAGTAATTAAAGATGATGGTCCTGATAGAGGTTCTATTTATATTTGTTTAAAATAATTGCGTATTCTACATGATATTTATTAATTATAAAAAAAAAAATTTACGTTTTATTAATTATTGAACTTAAACTAAATTTGAACAATTACACTCAAAGATAATAAAACAATAAATTTTTAATGTTTTTGTGATGAATATGTCTTATTTGTCTCCCTTAATATCCATATTAATTTAATGTTCTTTCAGTAGAAGCAGTGCAACGTCAATCAGTGACGTCAGCTGGCTCGGGAAGTGAGTTACGTCTTGAAGAGAAACGCTTGTCTGACGCACATAGCTTAACCGAATCCAGAGATTACACGTTTGAAGAGTCCGAAGATGACATTGCAACCCAGGGCACTCACGTTGATGTATCTAAGGACAAGCCTGATGTCAAACACGAGTCTGATTCTAAGACTAAGACTGTCACTGGTATGTCTACATAATAATTTTGCTGACTCACATCTTGAGAATTATCGAAGTGAGATATATGTAAATATAAATACCCACGTTGATTTCATTGGTGGTAAATGTTTTTGTTACAAAAAATATCTTAATAAGAAATATAACATTAATGTTATCTATAACATTTATTTAGCCAGCTAATAATTTATCTCAGTGCCAAATTCCATCCGATTTCGTTCAGCCGTTCTGGCGTGAATAAGTAAAAAACATTCAGACCAACTTACGCATTTATACTATTAGTAGGAGGCCACAATAAAAGCCTTTCACTTTTCTTCGAAGGCAAAGTCAGCGAGCAATCCAAGCTAGCCAAACTAACTCACGGAGACTCATTAGATGACGTGGAAGGATTTCCAGAAGATCACGTCACTGATTATGTTCATAAATTGCCGCATATCGCTGAGATTGGGTAAGCAATATTATTATTTCGACCATCTCAACTATTTAGGATTATGTAAAGAGTTTAAGTCATACGCTATACAAAACGTTGTTCCAACGCTAAAATTAGCATATATAATCGCGTTAACTAATGTTGTTCTAGTTATTGTAATAATTATAAATTTTATTAACACTACCCATACCAACAATAGCAATGATATACTTATGTTGATTTTCTTGTCATTTTCACCTTTAAGCATCTATCTTACCTTAATGTCTTGAAAAATACTGTTACACATTTATATAAATTGATTTCAGTTCTATACTAGACAAGGACATAACACATGATTTCTTGCGGCAAGAAAGAGAGGCGCAACTTAAGCGTGAAACTGTGACAGTTGTATCAAGTGCCACTACCGTATTAGTACAACCTACTAAAGATTCAACTGTGACTAAAACGACGAAGAAGGCTCATGTCGAATTCAGTGATGAAGAAAAGCTTTCAGAAAAGTCACCTATAGACTTTACAACTACTGAAACTGAAACAAAGTATACGTTCAGCAGAACCAGTCAACCCACTGTTCTGACTGAAGCTACTACGATTGTTAAAGACGTTACATCATCTGTACAAGAGAAACATTTTGAAACCAAGAAACAGTCGAAGATCAGTGAAGCTAAATTTGACGTTTCCAAAATCAGAACCGATACTCTTGGAAACTTTGAAATTAGTGACGACTTTGAAGAAATTAGAGAAGCCAAAAAATTTGTGCCCAAAGATCTGGACTTGTCTGAAGCTCCTGAAATAACCAAAGATCATGTTAAGCCTGTTATTGACGATATTTTACAAAAAGGCTCCATAGCGGCTGCTGCTAGGAGCCCTGTGTTAGATAAAGATGTTAAGATGTTTGCAAAAGATTTAGTTGAATCTGAAAAACGATCGTATGATGCAAAAGTTCCTCAGAAGGAAGAACGACGACACTCGTGCATAAGTCCAGCGATATCTCTTGAAAGGATCACTGAATCAGACGTTGAGACTGATGAAGAGGTCGTCAAAACCACAATTGTGCCTGAAACTCATAAAGTGACTGAAACTAACATTGAAATGAAGAAATCTGACTCTGCAATGAAACAAATGGCTGATAATATTGAAATCATAATCAAACAGGCCTCAGAAGAATTTGACTTGTCATCAGATGAACAAATACCGGAAGCAACTGAACCACAGGACATTTCTGGACAAGTTTCAGTGGATTCCATCATCGAAGAAGCAGTCACAACGGTCGAAGAGTATCTGGAGTCTAACAAGGATAGTAAACAAAAAGAAATTGAAGCTAAGAAGGAAATTATTTTTGAAGAAACGAAAAAGTTTGCCAAAGAGAGGCCAGGTTTAATGAAATCATTGTCTAGAGACAGTGGCGAGATTGTCATCATGCCAAAGAAGAAACACGCCAGGACATTCTCAGTACAAAGTTCACCGGAAGAAGTTGAGGAGCAGATCTATACTGATTCTGAATCAGGTAAGTTTGACCTACCATTTTAGTTACACCTACAATTCAAACTTTTTGCTTTTTATAGGCTGCAATTATCCTGCCTTTGGATATACCAATCTGGTTTTTCATTAATATGATTATTGACTGGCACCCTGTGGTTTCACATCCGTAAAATTTTATTAACATAATATATATACACATCCTAAAAAAATATCCAGTGAGTTTATCCAGCTAATCGTATATCTCTGTGCAAAGTTTCATCCAATACGTTCAGTAGTTCGTTCCATCCAGTACCTATCCACTATATTCACTATCCAGTAATCCAGTACGTTCAGTAGTTTAACATAAAAGAGGGACAAATGTCCGCACAAACATTCGCACTTATGAAGAATTATTATAATATTATTTATCATAATATTACCAATATTATAAAAAGATATTATAATAAGATTGTAGTAGGAGGTTATAAAAATAACCTCCTACTACAATCTTATCTTACACCTAAATTATGATTATTATTATATATTAATATTTCCTTTTTCTTCCAGATATGGATAAAGCAAAAGTACTAGAAATAATTGAACCAATGTCTGACGTTGAGGGCAAAGTAGGAACAAATTTCGATACAAGAAAAATTCGAACTGACTCTCTTGATGACGCAGATGATTTCCCAGAGAAAGAGGTATGTATTGAATAGAAAAAGGTGTTTTTTTTTAAAAATCTTGATGATTAACTATTTCTATTTAGTTTCGTGCTTATTCCTATTACGTTGGTACAATATTGTGTATTAAGGTCTGGAATTATAATAATTACAAAATGCAAAAAAAAATATTTTAAGCAATTACAACACCCCTATGCTAGCGTTGCTTGGAAAAACTTACAGAAAAAAAATGTTCTGCAATGGTCGAAAGTAATAAAAACTTTTGCCCTTACACGTGTACTCAAACAATACAATATTCCACACACAATACAATGTTATAATGCAATATATTGTTCAGTTTTAATATGTGATGAAAAATCAATTAAGGGTTTAATTAATTTTCAGATTGAATATTTCCCCGATGATATAAAATATAGTGATAGTGGACTACAAGGTACACATCAACAAGAAAAGTTTGATGATGATAAAATTCCTGATGCTTCTGCTCCAAGTACAAGTTCTCCTCAACCAGAAGGTGATGAAGACAGGTCATCAGATAAATTCGTCAAGAAAACTCAATTTGTAGATAGATTACTTCGCTCTGATTTAGTGTCCAAGTCAACCACAGAGTCTTCAGTAACCACTGTTATTTCCACCTTGACTAAATCTTCAGATGACGACCAAAAATCTGTTCTAGAGGATGGCACGTCAGCTGATTTTTCAAAGATAAGCGGAGCGGATTTGGCAAAAGATCCTTCTAAAACATCAATGGAAACTAAAGAAGATTCTAGAATTGAGGAGGTAGCAGAAGATAGAGGTACACCTGATTTATCTAAAAAGTCTCTAGACTTGACTAAGGATTACTCTAAATCGTCGATTGACAGCAAAGATACGTCCAGAGATTTTGCTACAAATGAATTATCTAAAGACTCAACCGTAGATTTAACTAAAGATTTTTCAAAAGCATCAGTTGAAAGTGTTAAAGAAACATCAAAATCTATTGAGGAGAAAACATTTTCCGAAGATCACTCTTCGCTTGATGTATCAAAAACACTGGCTTCGGATGCTTCCGAAGGCATCACAGTAAGTAGAGATTTTGTTGATGAGGAGAGATCAGGATCCAGACTTATCAAAATATCCACCAGTTCATCACAAGAGACATCAATAATGACAGAAAGTAAGTTGTTCAGTGACCACGAGGATAAATCTTTAGATAAAGTTAAGCTTTCGGATAAAATTGAATCTGAAAGAGACTTTATTGAAGAAATGGAAGAGAAAATCGAGGAAATAAAGTCTGAAATTAAAAAAGAGGCGAGCGTTCAAGAATCTATGACTGATAGCAAAGAAGTGATAGGAAAAGATAAAGTAGAACACACAAAAACTACAACTGAAGATAGTGCAATGGAAAACGGTGATACAGCAGAAAAAGACGAAGCAGAAGATGAAGTACCAGATATGAAAGAATTAAACCGAAGATGCTCAAACCTTCTAGAGGACATATCGCAGGGAGCCCTAATAAGGATCGACTCGACTCACGTGACTCATGGTAAGAAATTGAAAAGGTTGAGTTTATATATTATATATAATATATATGGCACGCACGTTGTGATTTGTGGACACGCAAAAGTATTCACCATATATACGTTTATGTGCAGACCTTGCATCCAAATTCACCAAGACCCCACCACCGTCCCCTGTTGATCTAAACTTAAAGGACAAGGCTAAAGTGGAGGAAGGCGCTGGCGAAAAGCACTCTGGACTGCAGCTTAGAGGTTAGGATGTTGTTAAGTAAAATAATTAAGGGGCGTCTATTAATTACGCGAGGTAATTTTGCCCTTTCTTCGTCCACTTCCCTTGGTGAGATGTCATGAGATTTTTCTCAACTACCTAATCTCATATGAGGTGTTTGCAAATGCATATTTTATATTAGTAAGATAATCTGTGCTTGATTGCCTTTGATTTAATTAACAAAAAATAATCAATTTGTTTATATTCTTTCTACTTAAATGTAACCCAGTTTTTCGTGTTACGTTTGTAGTTTGTTTATTTAATTACGTGATATTTGTTGAGACCGTTCGCTCTCCTCTACGTAAGTTTGGGCGAGGTTTGGTTGACTTTGGTTGACTCCCCACTAAACATCTCACATAATTAATGGGCGGCCCCTTAGTTCCAAGAATTATTATTGAATTGTAAGTCTATAACTCATTTGTGTACTGATGAACTAGCCATGTTCATAGCAAGTTGCAAGGTAAGAGATTCGCATACATGCATACATCATCCCGACTATCTTAACACACGGTTGCCACAGAAAGCAGGTCTCTCTCTCAAGACCAATCTTTTCAATTAATCCACGTTCATCAGATTCCTTATACATACTCGCCAGTTTCGAGTAGGTAATGTTGATTTTTCAGACCTTGAGTGTTAAATCGATTTGATCTCATTAATTGGAATGTGTTTTTTTAGTTAACCATTCTACACTCATTTCCATTATATAATTACTCCGTACCATAAGAGCCTACGATGGGGTACCCCATCGGGTAGGCAGTAGTGTAATATAACATCCACCCATCCTTAGTCCAAATCAACGTAACATTATATCATTACTCATTAGCACCTTAATCAACGAGAAGTTAATTAAATTCTTGTATTTCTTTAAGAACTTGGATTCCCAACAAGGAATACATAATAACATTGTTGCATGTTATTAACAATTTAACTAGTGACATCAACAATGGTTCCTTAATTATAGGAAATCACAACATGCTTTTTGCCATTAACATAACAAAGGAGTGCCTCAGGCGCCGCAAGTATGCCTGTCTCGGGTCAGGTTACATATTTGCGGCATTTGCGGTTGAAACTCTGGGGGCTTGGGGTCCTGAGGCTCACCATCTTTTAAAGAGGTTTCGCGCCGTCTAGTCGAGACCTCTCGTGACAGGCGGGCTGGAATATATCTCGCTCAGAGAATCAGCATTGCTATCCACCGTGGCAATGCTGCTAGTCTTCTTGGCACGTTGCCTCGGGATACCGATTTGGGAATATTTTATCTGTAAGTAGTTAGTTTCAACTGTTCTTTGTTAATATTATTAATTGTTGTTAATGTTAATAAACATGACAAATAAAATATTGCGTTAAAGATACATAAGAAAGGTGTGGCTTAGTTTAGCTTAGGTTAGGGTTAGCTTATGTAAATATGTTTTATATAATTAATTGTCAATGTAGTATGTATACTTAAATGTGCTAGACAGTAGTTAGCTAATGTATTATTCCATTTAGGTTCCGATTCATCATTCCTCGATACAAGTCGGCAATCGCCGAGAGCTTCGTCTGCCGGTGACAGCCTCATTAGCGAAACCGAAGCCCATCAGAGTGGTTAGTATACAAAATTTTGCACATCATCAAGATAACAACCCAACGTTTAATCCTTTCTTATCCCTTATCCATACAACATAATAACAAAAGTACAGGCGACGATAGAAAGCTTAAAGCATTAAAGTAGTGGCAAAGTAGAGTCATGGCGAAACTTTACTCGTAATTTTAGTAGAATACAACCATTAATAATCTTATTTGCCACACTATTTATTTGTATGCCAGTTATCGCATGAATAATTGTAATTGCGTGTCACGTACTACAGATGTTCATGGAAGGTTGTCCATATTGTTCTAATTATGAAGTAGAACTCGGCATTGAAAGCACTTAATTAAGTAGTATTTAAATGTTCGCACTCATGAATCATGATAAACAATAATAAGGCTTTTAAATTAATTAATAATGAATTTTAAAAAATACAAAAACTTACATATTTACGTATAATATTTAGTTTACATATATATGTATATTAGCACAGTAAATTTTACTTTCTTTCTTGCGGAGCCCTTACGTTGCTATAGGTAAGTGGGATCCCACAAGCAAATCGAAAACATCATTGTATTTTTCTATATTTATGTCGCTTATTTACCAACTTATAGGAAAAATGGTTTTATTGTTTGAATTCGCCACTCTTCATCTACATCATTTTTGAGTAACGTTTCGCTTTGATTCCGTGAAACTTCCTTCTTTTGACCATTTTGCCATCACTTAAGCTTCTATAACACTTAATTAATTTTATCACCACATCTTTGTATAAAAAATCACGCTTGTAATGCTTTTGAAGCCTTTCAAACTGTTGTTTTATTTAATGCGAACATATTACGGCCCGACTTAAAAGAAATTGTGTAAATTTTAAGATGGTCGTATACGTACACCAAGATTTTAAGATAAATACTTCAAAATCTCTAAAGCAGCTATCATTGTCTAGACCATTACTAATCGATATATAAAAAAATATAAATTTGTAATTAAACCTTTTCTTACAGAGGTACTGATGGAAGCGTCCATGGTCCTGACAGCTGCCGCCAGACCAAAATCCCCGACAAAACATCTAGCTGATAATCTAACGTTCATTAACGTAGAACAACCTACTATAACAAGTGGAGCTAAGGAACTAGTTGATCGTACAATCGAAAAGAGTATTGATGTCATCGACCAAATTAAGCAGGAACAGCTCGCCGTGAAATTGGAGGAACTGCAAAAGTCAACATCATCCGATACATTCTTCAGTGAATCCAGAATTGAAACGTCAACCTCTTCGTCATCCGTTCATAAGACATTTGAAGGAACTGAACTGAAATTCCAGTCAATTGATCCCGAAGCAGTAATGTCTGACATGGTAGCAAAGTTTGGAACAACTGATGAATTTAGTACAATTCTTACTCACAAAGAAACAGAAACAAGAAAAATATGCGGTCAAGAATTTTTCACCGAAACTAAACAGGTATCATCGTCAGATGACGATTCACTTATAATTAAGACAGAAACGACTCACGAGCTACGTGGGCAAGAACATGCAACTAAGGAAAAAACTACAGTTAGATGGGATGGTGACCAAACAGAAACATCTCAAAAGCGGTTGGAAAAAGCTCATGAAGCAACAGCAAAACGGTCTGATATCGAAACAAAAACCGTAATTAAAAGTACAGATGACACAGATGTCATAAAAATAGAAAGAGAATTTACGGAACAAGGACTGTACAGTGGGCGGCAGACCAAATCCGAAGAACGAATGACTGCGTTGAAAGACGAAACAGTAAAAAAGAAACATGAAGTAAAAATATCCGAACGAGATCTATGCCATGAGCAATGGGGTAAAGAGTATTTTACCGAGCCTGGGGAACTAAAAAACATTGTTGAAGATGAAGATAATACAACAAGAGTAGCGTTTGTTGATACGACATTGAAAATCGTGGAAAAAGATGAAACTGTTACTAGCATAGAAGTATCAGAAAAGGGAAAAGTCGTCAGTTCTAAAATAGATCATCATACAGAAGAATCAGTTATTGAAAGTAAGGAGCATGATGACCTCAGTTCTGATGCTTCACATGCACCAAGTTTTAAGAGCGAAACTGTGGAAAGACAAGATTCGTCTGAAGCAAGCCCGAAGAGTAAATCCAAATCATTTAAGAAAGACGATGAGGTTTACGAAGTCAACTTCATCAAAGAGATTAAGGTTTCTACATCTCCGGTGAAGAGTACATTCAGTCGAACGGGTAGTCAAGACACACATTCCGAATCAGAAGTGGCGCCAGATTTGCCACACGATGATAAAACTGGAGATACACCTAAGAAAGAAAAACCTATTAGATCTCCAATAAAATTACCACAACAGCAGATACAGGACCAAGTATGGGAGGTATCTTTACAGAAGGCTGATTCTTTTGAAGTTGCCAATGAGATACCAAAACATAGAGTTCAGACTTCAATGGAGACCTCAAGCATTACTACGAAAAGTTCTGATAGTGATACTGTATTGGAAATAACAACAGTTGTTGAAACAAGAACTGAAGTGGTAAAAACATCTAAAACTGACATGTCGCCGATAACATTAGAGTTGACTGAGGACACGAGCACAGCGTCCAAAGACATAATGATTAAATCCGGAGAGAGTATAGATACTGAATATATGATAAAATCTTTAGAATCCCATGAAGGTGAAATTTTAGCGAAATCGATTGATTCAACAGTCAGTGCTGAAACATTGCAACCATCAGATTTTTCAACCGAAGCTGATTCAGCTTATCTTACTGGCACAGACCATAAAAAAGAAGAAGTAAAATTGTTAAAAGAAAAAAGCTTAGAAGATATTTGCAGTAGCGGCTATGATACAGATCTCTCCTCTGCTGAGTTTCATGGGACGAAACTTGAGTCAGAACGGATTGATTTTGATTCATTGATGTCTGCTCAGCCACTCACCGACTTGTCAGTTTTGGAAAAAACTATTGATGAAGTCAAGCAGTCACTTGAAGCCGCTCAGGTGGAAATCATTAGTGAAAAAAGTGACGGAAGTAGTAAATATAAACAATCTCCGTCTGAATTCCAATTCAAATTGTTGATCAGCCCTGACAGACCTGAAGTTATAACTGAAGAACATACTGACGATCATATAGACAAATCTATTCCACCCGTCGAAAGGGATGAAAAACTCCTAGATAGTCAAACTTCTGATAGCGTTTCCCAAAAGCTAGCTTCACAAGATGAAGCTACAACTTCTGACGAAGATAAGGAAACAGTACACATTAAAGACAGTAGTCCACCGCTCGAAAGCGATATTTCTATAAGATCGGATAGTGGTCCTCATTCTATATTAGAGACGGAAAATGACATCATTCTTTCGGATAAAGATGGATCGTCTAAAGGAAGTCCGGAAGTAAAGTTAAGAGTACAAAAACATATAAAATCTAAGTTGGGCATTGTAGACAGACGATCTGCATCTGAAGTAGAAGGCTGGTCCAGTTCAGGGGAGAGTCATTATCATAGCTTTGAGCATTCTGAGAGCAGACCACTGTCGTCTGATGTTGATGTTATGATGACTGCGCAAAGTGGAACTGAATTCGAAACAGCGTTGACTAGTCATGATGTATCTTCCCAATCGTTGAGAACTTCAAAGGATTATTTTACGGCAGCCAGCTCTCTTGCCTCTAGAGATAGCATGAAAAGCTTGGACTCCGATGGATCTAGTCATGTAGCTAGTATCGATATTTCAGATGCCTCGGAAACTCTAGTCCCTTCAGCAAATGAATTAAAAGAGGAACTAATGGAAAGTAGTACGTATGTAGAGCAATTTTTGCACGAAACAGGAAACGAACCTAAAGTTAAGGATGTAAGCGATGAAGATGTATCTGGAGAGGAAGAAGAAAGTAAGGTGGATGTAGAAGAACCTATCGGTAAAATGAAGCGATCCCATGAAATGAGATTCCAGCCCAAAGAAATGATTCCAGAACATTTTCCAACTGAAGGAATATCAGAGAGCATCGACGTTGATGAGGATTCAACTAAAGATAAGGAAGGCTCCGATACTACTATATCAAGCCAATTAAAGACTGATGAAATTTTGTCATCCTCTATATCAAAACTAGACATGTTATCTTCACGTTCCCAGTCAGACATAGATAAAGATGAAGTCACAGAAACAATAACTAAAGCAACGGCTCATAAAGAGCAAGCCATACCATTTTCTGTAACTAAAATTGAGAAATCAGAAAGAGAATTCGTTGATGTCGAAAGTGAAATAATTCCAGTCGGGTCATCAGAATATCAAGATATTATTAAATTTGGTAGCGTAACAACTGAATTGACAAAACCATACAAAGATGATACTCTTATTGTCAAAACATCGGCTCATGTTGAAGAAAATATCCCAACGCGAGACAAGGAAATCATAGAAATTTGCGAAAAAAAAGTTGTCAAAGAAGTCAGCGTAATTCCATTCCCCAAAACGGAGATACCACCTAGTCAACGAGAGTTTGTTGACATTGAAGCAGATATAATACCAGTAGGATCCAAGCAGTATGAAGAAATACTTAAATCTAAAAGTGACTCATCTGTACCCAAAACCAAAGCTGAAAAAGCCGGAGTAAACACACCTGACTCACAGTTAGATAGCAAACAAAGTTCTTCGTCTAGCTTAAAAACGCAAGAACATTTATCAACACCCCTAACACCATTGTCTGCTCCAAGTCAAAGTTCTCTCTCTACAGACAATGGGCGTGAATACGTCTTGGATGACATGTATGACATTTCTGAAACCCCAGAGCTCAGATCGGATTTAATTACTGAAAGTAGTAAATCAGAACTGATTATTACTACTGAGGAGAAAACTTTACATACATTTGAAAAAGAACAAGAATCGCCATCCAGTGACGAATTTGAAATGGTTGATAAACCAAGTGAAATGGACGAATTCGTCGTTATTGAAGAGGTAGCCAAGGAAGCTCATGAAACTGATACCGAGGGAAAAAGTGTGCAAATCAAAGCTCAAAAATACATTAAGCAACATGACACTGAAGTAGAAGAATATTTATCAAAAACTTCAAAGCAAAAGCAGGAAAGCACTAGCAGTACTTCCGGGTCACTATCTGACGAAGAATTACTTCAGTGTGAAATAGAACAAAAACGACTACAAGCTCAAGAATTAGCCGAAATTGAAGCTGGTAAACGCTGGATACAAATGCAGTTTGAAGGTGATCCACGATATGAATATGAAAGAGTACCCTTAGAAGATATTAAAGAAGAAGAAATGACTGATTTTGATGCAAGTAGAATTGGTAGTTTGAGCTCCCAAAAAGAATCGATAGGAAGTTACGGTAGTTTTAGAAACTCGTATGGAAGTCTTTCTGAGTCTGAAATGGCGTCCAGAATAAGATTTAGAGTGAGGGGTGAAAACGATGACATTTCAATAAGTTCTTTACAGGAATTTGAAAATCTTGAGAAGGCTTTGATGGAGCAATATCAGCAAAATTCTTCGTCTTCCCAAGAGTCACTAAACGGGTCTCTTACTAGACGCTATATCTTAAGCAGGAGTCAGGGTGATGATATTTCTATATCTAGCTTAAAAGAGTTTGAAGGACTCGAATCAGCTTGCCTCGAAGCATTAAAAGCAGAAATACTTGCTAAACAAAAAGAAGCCCTCTTACTTGCCGACCCTAAGGAGGTAAGTGGTTTCTTCTTAGAAAAAGAGAAACGATCCTATAGTGGCAGTTCGGAAAGTAGCCCACCGCAGAAAAGTGGGAGTCCAAGTCAGAAAAGTGGAAGTCCTTCGCAGAAAAACGGCAGTCCATCCCAAAAAGTAGGTAGTTACGGTAGCCCATCGCAGAAGTTGCTAACCGAATCAGCGGCAATTAGAAAACTAATCGATCAGCAAATGGCCTTGGAACAGAAACTTCAGGAACATCAGGCCCCGAAGGTAGTAATTGTGAAAAAGTATGACGAAAGAGGTGCTTTCTTCGTGCCTGAACCAGAACCGGATACGGAAAAGTCATCATCAAAACCAACTTGCGAAGTCTCGGAAGAATGCAAAAAATCTTCATCATTCGTATGCGCAGCAGCACCTAGTGATGGATCGGCTGAATCTATTCCAGGAGATTGTGAAGAGATGATGAAGATTCTTGACCAAGAGGAAAAGACACAATCATCGCAGGCTGTAAATAAAGCTTTTACAGATGGTGGGGTCATTGAAGTTGTTAGAACGACGACAGTTATACAACAGAAATTTGTTGATGGGAAGAAGGTTTCTGAGACGGTGACAAGTACAGATGGAGAAGGAGCTATGGATATACCATCACGACCGAGGCAGTTGGATGAAAGTGGCATGTCTTATGGTTCCGAAATGTCGTCCTCCATTACATCACAGCCATCGGAGTTGGACAGTCTGATGACGGTAATGGAGAGGCATGATGGCGAAGTGGTGACGGTAACAAAACAGACGGTTATGATTGATAAACCGGAAGATCTTGATTTTTCGCGGGAAGGTAGTGCCGTGCGTGAGCTATCGCCTTCCTCTGTGAAGTCGATGGCTCACAGCGTCATTTCCTTCTCTGGTAAACACTTCACAGATCCAGCTAGTGGCTCCTGGAGCGGCCAAGATGAAGAGTTGAGCTCTTCTGGGAGTTTTAGTCGGTGAGTATTATATATATATCCTCACGCCTTCTCACAAGGGTCCCCGAAGGGGTAGGCAGAGGTGTATAGGTAATACCCACACCCACTTTCCGCCAGAGGTATATTAGGTGCCAACGTGACAGATGGCGAGTCCGTCGCCGTTACTCAAGCACGACTATACATACGCCTTTGAATTACTTCTCAAACGTATGTAGGTTTCCTCTCGATGTTTTCCTTCACCGTTAAGCTTGTGATGTGACTAATCATTGTACTTACGTTCAGAAAAACTCATTGGTGCAGTCGGGATTCCGTGGATATATCCACTGTTGGATATTAACAAGGATATTCAATTAATATTCAAAATCAGTACTACTTTCGTCGAAGATATATTTTATGTACCAACGTGTCAGACAGTCTTAGTAGCTCGACTCTGCATAAACGTCTTTGAAATTCTCCTCAAACGTTTGCATGTTTCCTAAAAATGTCTTCCTTTAACGTAAAGCTCGTGATGTGAGCTTAAAAATGGTCAGTTCAAACCATTAAGTCCTGAACCTGACTTACCTCATTTTGGATACCACAAAATTCGCAAACAAACATGAGGTCCACCTCATGGTGATAGATCACCGTCGCCTTTGAACGCTGCAATATCATCATTATAAATATTATATTAACATTATTATTATTTCTGAAAGGGCTCGCGCGGACTTAATGCTGGGAAGCACTGATAGTCTCGAAGCAACTAGCTCTAACGCCACCCGCGCTACTTACAACTATGAAGTTGACACGCCTATGACAGGAAGCCTTACGTCAGGAGGTGAGACTCATGCCATAATACTTGTCATAACTGTACATACGCTAAGTACTTTATAGTCAGTAAATCTTTGAAATAGACTAGCTACACCCAGATTTTTTTCCGTTCCGCTCTGAAAATAAAATTTCTATGGTAGATTATTTTTTCAGAAAGGAATCTTGTCCGATTCCGTTCATCCTCTTTGGTGTGCGATTGAGTAACACAAATCCTTAATAGGTTTTGTATTTAGAACATTAGTATGATTTAATTCTAATGCCTTATTCTAGTATTGTTGCCTCTGAATTCGAATGATATGAGTGAATACATAAAAAATGTAAATAAATAAATATTGTATTTTAAAACTATTCAAAATAATGATTACCCTAGTTGGTAATGATAAGGGTATTACTCGCGTTGACATGTAAAAATATAATACTTTATTTTAAGACTAAGCTTTAATCCTCATCTAATTATCATCTTAACGTAAAAGCTTGTATGATAATAATAGAATGTATGTATATTCACGCCTTCCTATAAAAGGTGTAATACAACAGCTTTTTTCGCCTGAGATATGCTGACGTGCTAAAGTAGCATATAGCGGTTTTTTTTTATTTCTTCTCAAACGTATGCAGGTTTCCTCTCGATGTTTTCCTTCACCTTAAAGCTTATGGTGTGACTAATCACTGCACTTAGCCTAAAAAAACTCATTGATTCAGTCGGGATACGAACTATACGAACCTGAACCATTCGGCCACCACGGCTCGTGTTAGCTTACTGTCTACATACATTTTTATTTTAATAATACTGCTTAACTTTTATAAGTGTATTTTGTATTTCCTATTTATTCATTTTACTTAAATATATAAAAGTTTTGCCTATAGCTTAAGTTTATATGTAATGTAAATATATAATATCAAAAAACGATTAAATTACATCGCTAAATATTGTTAGCACACTTTAATTATTGCTAACTTAAATATATTTACCTATCTGCATGGTATATATCTATCATGCATTTATTATATGACATTTATGTCTTCTAAGATATTATTATATATGTCTTCTAAGCCGGGGTGTCTCAGAAAATAAAACAATTGAGTTATCTTTTATGGTCTATTTATAAATATATCATCATGTCATGACGGTGTAAATAAACAAATTGCTCGAAAGAAAACATATTATAAAAGGTAAAATAATACTCATTTCAAAACATAGTATTAAAGGGCTTTTTTTTTCAAAAATTATTAATTACATTAAAAACTACAACAACATTTGTTTACGAAAATAAGATCATAAATTTTTCAACATAGACGTTAACCTTTTTTAATTTACTTATTGATTAAGTTTTTTTTATTTGTTCCTATTATTATCTTACATATGTGGGAAGCTGTTTCATTTTCTAAGACACCCATGTACAATTACATCTACTTATACTAACCGCATGATATCATAATGTTATCTTCATTCATTCTGACCAGACCGCTTCCAATCATTCCTGCTTTTATCTTAACAGTCGTATTTAAAGCAACCCAACCGAGCTTGATACTAATGCGAGAGATAACAGCGGTACCACCCCTAGGGTCGAACACCATGGTGTCGTCCCTGGACACCCTGGATCCGGTGACCGCTGTCCAGATGGAAAGCCTCGAACATCAGTCCACAAGCGAACATTATACGCAAGAGTATGAAGTGCAAGAACCTGACTCTGATACAGAGCGTTTGGTGAGTAACATTTTTATTTGTTTATTTGGCTCACCAATAGATAAGAACACATTAAAATTAAAAGAATATAAGATAATAAAACTTAAAAGTAATTATATGAGACATACGGTTTTATTCAAATAACATTTTCTCAATAATGTTACAAGAAGGCTCGAGCCTTAGCATTCGTGGTATATTTTCTGAAATGTTGATCCTGTTAAATGATCCCTATGTCCTATCCCTATGTCACATTTGATCCAATGCAGCCTTTCTGGTGTAGAGCAAACGTACACACATACACACAAATACTCGCATTTTAATATTAGCAATAGCACCAGAGGCCTGCGGCACCAAATGTGCCATTTGCTAATATGGCCAGCCAAATGGCACCGCCGGTAAAAAGTGTTGTTTTAGCGCTGGCAGAAACGAGATAATTTCGCCACTTATAATCTGAGCAACTCCATTTAACCACCATAATTTGGTCAGATTGGCAACGCTCAAGTGATGTCAAGCTTCTTTTATGGCTGTCATGGCTTCTACGGCGTCAGGCGTGCTTGTAATATTTTTTCAATATTTCAGGAGCTCGATAGTAAAGTGCCAAGAGCAAAGGAACGCACTATAATGTTTGACAGTACTGACACCCTGAGCGCTGTTAGTGGAGATGGATCTGTTAAGGAGGCTGCAGTGGAACAGCCAGCACCCACCTTCTACATCGGCGATACTCCTATTGTTAGAGGTAATATTAAGTTTCCTATTACTTTAGCAAACCTTTCTATATCTTAATTACTTTTCAAAAAACACCTTTTGTAGGTAAAGTTAGAAAGCAAGTCGGAAAGAATCGGTAGACCGAAATAAAAAATTAAAACGAATGCTTACTCTAAACCTAGCATGAGGCCACGGAGTGATAAAATGCACGAATATACAAACCTTTAAACCAATGTCTAAATGTTTGTTCCGGACGTTTGCTATGAAGATAGTGGTGTGATAAATCACTTCGGTGATGGATTTCGGTGATAATTCACAAGTTCGGAAAAAAATCTTTACTACCCTTAGGGTTTGAATCTGCTCTCTTTATTTCATGGTCTACTACACCAACCATTAACCAACCACAAAGGTTAATTTTGACCTTCCAATAATTTGATGTTACTAGGTGAAAGAAAAGACGGTGATGACGACCCTGAAGCTACACTGTCTGGCAGTTGCCCTGCATCACTTCCACCGGCCACGCAACCTTCGCCGCCTGTTCCAGCTCAAAGAAGGTAGTGTCATATTCCAAAGATAATCATCAGTATGAATGTTCATTACATTGTCAGTTCCTTTAAGAAAAGCCGAATAAATTATACAGTTTCAAAAAATGCCTTAAATTTTTAGTAAAATTTTCTAATTAATATTTACTATGAATTACTCACACGTAGCGGCTTTTATTTTGGATCCATTTTATTGATTTGCATCATTCCTTGGACGTAACTCAACTGCTAGTTCGTTTGTTTTTTTATTTTTCCTCATATGTACCTTAAACTGATACGTAATATTATGATTGCAGCTGCTATTGCTTAAGTCACTCTCAAGATAACCTCAGAAAATAGGTACACCACTTTTTATTGTATTGCTTTATCATCATCACTTGCTTCATCATAATGAACATATTCTGTTTTACGTTTGTTTTCGCTTTTTTATCAATCCAAGTATAACCTGACGACATGCTGTGTGTTCTAGCATGTAGAGTGACAATTAGTTTCGTTTTGATGCTTCTGTGGGTTTGTTCAGTTTTGCATCATTAATCATCGACATTAAAATGTATTTGAATATATGGCAGTGTTTTTACAGTGTCTGTCCTTTTCAGGTCCTTGAAAATGATTGCGAAATCGTCTCCATCCAGTCTAGAAGACACTAAGAAGTAGATTAATGCATTGTCCATATATGACTTCTGACAATTCCCTATATGACTTCTTCAAATTTTACGTTAATTATGTCACCCTTGACTTTGATACGTCCTTTCGCAGCTAGTATTGAACGGCTTATGCAAATAGGCACCAATTGCTATTTGAATACAGAATATAATTCCAAATCAAATCCTAAGTGGTTATAAATGTAGAATATGCGACATCTATCACTAGATCGTACGTAGACTAGAATCTATACAATAGAGATTTCTTATAATGAAATGTCAGCGATATTTTAGCTCATATGACCACTATTGAATCCTGGGCAAATGTTGGCGATGCATAAAGATTTGGGTAGTATTTGGGTACCAACTTTTGTACTGAGCCGTCGGATTTTGTATGAAATTAGTCCTTGTTACCTAAACTATTAGATAACGCTTAGCTTAATCTATTCTTGAATGAAAAGCTTCTAATCGACGATGTTAACACTTTAGTAGGACTATTAACTATTTTATAAGGATAAGGACAAATAGATATTTCTGATACTATCCATTTTGATATCAAAAAGTTGAACGAAGCGAAATATCACAACAGGCAGAAGATATAGGAAAGATATAGGATTATAATTGGATCTCATCAGTTTCAATTCTTGCACAATTTCTTGAATACTTAGATAGATAGTCATATGATAAAAAATAATTTAAGAAAGCTGTGCTAACTTCTGCGGCCGACTGATGGGACGAATCGATACGATCTATGGACTCCTAATCTACTGAATGTTTTGCAACTAGGGTCTGAATAATTCTAGTCATTTTCGTGTATATTTTAGTGAGAATTTATTATTCGTTTAGTTTATTGTGTATCTAGTTTTATTATAATCTAAGATTTAATTCGTTTTCAATGTTGTTTATTTCAGTAATGTTTATTCTTAGCTTTTAGTACAACATCTTTAATAAACTCAAATCACTTTCTTCTTATCAATGTAACTGGTGTATTTATGTAATAAATAGCTTCAGGTTTGTTGGAATCACTACCAAATGCACCACCCAGTTGGTCGCAGGTTTGAGTTCAGACTTGATTCATGCTTGCTCACATCCAATCATTTAAGGTCGTGTAAAACTATTTTATAGTGAAAAAGGATATTGGACAATGGGTCGTTAAGTGTTTGTTATTAAGGCGACAATTGATTGAAATTTCTCATTTAAAATGATAATAAATATTTAATAAGCGAACATTAAAGGAATGGTCCTGTGAAAAATGGAATCTAATTCAATTCCATTATGGTTGATTTTGTTCTGTTCGTGGGATCAGTGTTCGTCAGATCAGTTCGTGAGTCATAGCTCGCGATTCTACGAACAAGGTTCGAGGTGGGTGAGACTGATGGTTAGTTTAAAATAATTTGAACTACAGCTGTGAGCTTTGTCTCGTTACCCAAATGGGTACGCTTCTCTACTTTATACATAGATAAACGTTCTGACATATACGTGTGCTTTTAGGTGTAAAAGTATTGCTAGTGTGTAAGTTGCGGCGGCAATATTAAGTTTCAAATTCCATTTAAGTTGCCGATGCTCGATTGTTTCACGTTGTATTTGTAATATTGCTAATATTTTATTGATCATAACTAATATGTTATTATAAAGTATTAAATAAAAATGCTGTCTCATATTTAAACTGTGTTGGTCACTTGAATTCTCCTGTTTTGTTCATTGTTGTTGTTGACACGCGAATTTCGTCTTTATTAACTCTAGTTAAAAACTCCAATATTGTAGTCAAGAAAAAGGCTGTCATCTTCATCGGTAACTACTTCTTCTTACCACAAAGGCTAATAAGAGTATCGTCCTCTTTTTGATGGATATGTAAATATGACAGGTAACGACTTAGTCACCGCAAGCAATTGTCAATGAAACATAAAATCTATCATCTTTAAAGATTCTAAGAAAAGTACTCGAAACCGACGAGCATGTATGAAAAGACTGATGAATGTGGACGAAGCGAAAGAGGTATGTAAGTCTAGAGAGAACTGGCGCTCTATACTCTCTGCCTACCCCGCTAGGGACTTGGCGTGATAATATGTATGTATGTATCTTTAAAGATGTAAATTCTTAATATATTTAATTTTCCTGTGTGTGTTTGTCACTTTATCTTCACACTTTCCCGGGTTTTTCTTCCCGGGTTTTCACGGGTCCCCACACAGACTTTTGTAAAGCTTAAAATACTCATAATTCATGATTTCTACAATTCACAACGAAATATATAAATTTTCATTCCTTCCAAGAAGGGACAGGCGGAGATAACTTTTTCCATCAGATATATATTAAGCCAGCGTGAAAGATAGCGAATCTGTCGTGTTATTTTTTTCCCAATATGTGCTGGATTTCTCTCAATGATTTCCATTCCCACGCACAGATCACTTGTGGGACCACATCAGACACCGGGGCTCGAACAAACCTTTTTTTCAGGCGAGTACATAAGCAAATAGGCCTCCAGGGTAAGGTCTACTCTCATATCATAAAACAAGATTATAATTAATTATTAAAATAAAAATAAATATATCTTTAATAAATTTTATTAACAGAAATATAAAATTACAACGATAAAGATAATATAAGACAACTTATAATAATTATGTTCATTAAACATTTCCGAACGAAGTTTAAAGGTACCATCATTTTGTTCAATAAAATGCCTACTCTACCGACACGCTAACATGGCCGCTTTGAAGATTAACCACTCATGAAGTGTCATAAAAAATTGAATTATATTAAATGGAATTATTATGTACTTGTACTCTATTGTTGAATGCGTGGTAAACGTGCTTTATATCGATTTTTATTTTTTTTTGTAATTATTATAAACCCCAATTATTAATTAAATATCATAATAGGTCAAGTGCCAAACATTTTTTTTTTCATTTTTGGATGGTTTACGAACACATACAGAAAGACAAAGTGTTGGAGAGATACGTTAGGCGTGGAGGCCGAGTGGTTCGAGCAGGTCGCAAGTTCGAAACCCGACTGTACCAATGAGTTTTTCTGAACTTAAGTACAGTGATTAGTCACACCACGAGCTGAACGGTGAAGGAAAAACATCAAGAGGAAACCTGCATGTCTGAGAAGAAATTCAAAGGCGTATGTATAGTCGTGCTGGAGTAACGGCGATTGACTCGCCATCTGTCACGTTGGCACCTAATATACCTCTGGCGGAAAGTGGGTGTGTGGGTATTACCTTTACACCTCTGCCTACCCCTTCGGGGACCCAAGTGGGAAGGTGTGAGGATATATTATATATCATAATAAGTTGAATTCCTTCAATTTGTTTCTCCTCTCCATTCACCATGACCGACCTTTTCCATGATCTGACTCATGGATGCTAATATTGGCCTTCATCTTCCTCTTTTCCTTTTCGTCTCATGTTAATATGTTCCACTATATATACTTAGAACTTAGGAGTAAGCTCATTTGTCTACATTATTTCGATAATTATTCGAAGCATTTACACCCCTATCGTGAGATGTCAGAACGGCCATAATAGCGTGTATTACTATCTAAATCAAGATTACTATTGGCACATAATCGTTGCACAATATTCGATAGATTTCAGTGAAAATTGTTCAAATAAGAAATCGAAAGAGCCGGGAACAAAATAAAAAAACTACATTACAATAAAGTGATTTCTCATTCAAATAATTTTCACGTTTCACGACTTTAACCCTAAAAAATGCTTAAATTTACTATGGCATTTTCTGTCGCTTGAATTTAAAAAGATAAAAAATAGAATAAATAAGTTAAACAATTAATTACGTTAGTCTTCACTTTGGTGGTAAGATTATGTATACCTTGCAGCGTCTTAAAGTATACAATAGCGGGATTTTCAATTGTGACACTTGTGTCTGTAGAGGTGCGACTGTGCCGTGTTCAAAGTGAGTCGAACTCTGATACGTCACTGGTCTAGAAACAAAAATAAATATTAGTGGAAACAAAAAGATATTTGAAGAAGGAATTTACAAATATCGACATTAAAATCGAGTCATCTTAAGAATAATCTTGAGCCAAATCAGTCCATCATACAGACAATTCAATAATTCTTATAATTAATCATTAATCATTTTACAGTTTTCATAACCGGTTATCTTAGAATTTCGGTTATTAAGTAATAAATATTAATCTCAAACCCAATATTGTGTAACTTTAGCCTCAAGTCAAGCTCATTATTTGGTAATGGGTCCCTGAAAAAGCTCATCAGTGTGAGTTAGTAACACCTAAACTAACTCTACAAAGCTTGAAAGTTACTTATCTTAGACAATAAACCTTATCCCAGAATAGGCCAGGATAATGGGAGAGACTAAACGCAGAATCTCGCTGTAAGAAATGAAACGTCTGAAGAGGACATAGAATATACACGCTCTCTTGCATAAAACAAATATGTATTCCTTATAATAATAATATAAAAAAATAAATAAATATAATAATTTATATAATAATATTTTTTTTTATATTTATTTTTATAATTCTGAAGAACGGTAAAAATATTCACACTTTCTTTTCTTATTGATTCTACCTTTTTCTTCATAATATACATAACAGCTTTCAGGATACATGAAAGCTGTTTTTAATACTGTTTGCATGTTCACAATAAAAAAAACTATTGGAAAAATTATTGAACTGTTCATGGATGACCTTGAGTACATATTTACTTCGTTTGGAAGTACGTGACGAGATTTTGCGTTTAATATTAATTAGGTTAGTGGTTGTATATGTATGTGTGCAAAGATACCCACAAGGTCTGGTTTGTATAGGTGCACGTGCGGTAGAAGGAAGGTGGACCCCAGGTCTCGTTCTGCCATCGTATTTGCCTCCTAAGGAATGGTGAATTTAATCGTTATTCATTGACGTACGCAACAACTAGATACATCGCTATATTCTTGAAAGATCGCTTTTTTTTAAATTACCTTTGGAATAGTACGAAAAAAATCAATCGAAGAATATTTTTTTGTTAAGTAAGGAACAAAGAGTTAATATTTCTGTTAGAGAGGAGTATTTTGCTGAAGGAGTAGACAGCTAGACGGAGAAATACGTTACAAAGGACTATGAGAAAATATACATTCATCATAAAATGTTGATTTAATTTGTAGGTTTTTATCATATATAGAGACACCAAACCTGATAAAATATATATAAATATAAATATATACCAATTTAAATATATATATATATTTATATCTTCTTAGACCCTCCCACAAGGGTCCAAGGGGTAGGCAGAGGTGTATAGGTAGTGCGCACACACCCACTTTACACTCGGTGATAGTTCGTTCTGGGGCCGTATAGTGACATCTATCGACACAAACAATTATTATTGTATTAGGTTACCTGATGTGTGAGACGGGTCGATGATGACGCTGCCCTCCCAGTGCTGGCTGGCAGAGTCCCTCCCACCGACCGGGCTTCAGATAATGTTCTGGAAGATATACAACAATATCCTCCAGTCCTCTCTATACTCACAAACCTCTTTCACATCATCCACATTCATCAGCCTTTTCAAACATACTCGCCTGTTTCGAGTAAGTTTAGCAGGATTATTGAGGACAGCAGAGTAAAGCCGAATTTCTGTACATTATCTGCTTATCTGACAGAAATCGAATGTTTGACAGTTGGTAGCCAATCCCTTGGAAACAATACTTTTTTCTAGAACGATTTTTATTTTGTTTGTTTTCTGTGTGTCAATAAAACAAATGCATACATGCATTTGTGAGTGCCATTAGTGGTTACGACAATGCTCTCGACTTAACAATAAATAGAGAAGTAAAAATACAAACAGTTCTCCGAGTCTTCTTTCAGCGTCTGTCCATTCTGATAGATCTTCTTGGCTGAAAAGAGAAAAGGATTTCAGTTAGTGACAAAGACTGAGGTTGAGAGGATAGAGAGGAAACCTGCATACGTTTAAGAAGAAATTCACATGCGTATGTATAGTAGTGCTTGAGTAACGGAGATGGACTCGCCATCTGTCACTATGGCACCTAAAATATATCTGTATAGGAAAGTGGGTGTTGCTTATACACTCCTGCCTATTTAACCTTTAACCTTTGGATCCTGGTCGTGGTGCGGCAGCATTGAGTACAGCGCTTTCGTGAGAGGCACCAGTTTTAATTAATAGTTACACAAGTGGGATTCAAATTACCTGTATGCCTTCCTCAGTGCATCCAGCCTCGCCAGCTCAGCATCTAAATCCTCCTTGGTGATAGAAGACATGTCGTCTCTATCCTCCTTCATGACAGCTTCATCAGGTCTGATAGTTGTCGACACTTTAAACCCAGCTGACACTAGAGCTCCTGAAATCATTAATGTATAAAAATGTAAATACATGAAAAGTAACTAAAACAATTCTACATTTAAGCCAAATCTACCCTTTAACCAAGAACTGTGGCATTAAATACATGCTTTCAATCCCTTTCAATATAATTTATCAAGACTACAAGTCAAGATACTCGCGTTCATCACACAAATATCTGCCCTCAGCTGGAATCGAACCCGCGATCTCAATCAAGTCTCTGATTGGTAAGCCAGAAGGCCGTCAAACAACATTATCGACTCCTTGTAGTACTTTTCACGTTCCCATCGTCAAGTGTTCGATCGATTTGATCTAGGAAGTTGGACACACTGTATAAAATTCAGGAGAAAAACTCCATAGTCAATATAATCAGGAAGTTACCTTGCTTGTTGTGCCTGTCCAGCTGAGCGCTGTATGAAGATTCCAAACTGTGTTTTCTTTTCATCTGGAAATGCAAGATTTTATTAAACCATACATTATTCTCATCCATCATATGTATGAGAGCTATCTTGACCGTCGCTTGGGTGATAATTGAACACAGCCGTAGAGACATCTACCTGGTCCAATTCAGAATACAACCCATTCAGAGACGGGTGAAAGCACGTGGCTCAGCTAGCCTCAAATATTACATCAGATGCTTAATCTCCGCTGCGCTGGATACCCTACCTAGAACTATAAACTCCTTGGATGCGGCAATTCTCACGTAAGCCCTTATATGCCCTCTTAGCGTTCTCTGCTGCGATATCTAGTCTAAAAATAGAACATCCTTGGATGCGGCAACGGGCATATGCGCAATGTCAATAAGCACATCTATGATTTAATGGCACTACAAAACTCTGTATCTACAGATAGATAGAGATATAGGAGTACATTTTTTTATTATTTTTTTTATTTTCCAAGTATTGTCATAATGCATTACCGTATCCATTCTGCCACTATTCATTGTGTAGTTCTAGAATACGCGAGAATACTAAACCACATAAGAGTGGTAAGGTAAGGTGGGTACTTCCCCGGAGATCTATTGTGCCTACTACTATCTCCTATAAGGTATTCTCCAATCCCCTCCTTACCTCCCTTTATATGTAGATATGACCGAAACGAGCCGTGGGTCGAGTAGTCGCGGAAACTTGAAATTGCCGGTTTTATACCAATGAGTTTATATTGAACTTAAATACATTGATTTGTCACACCACTAGCGTTAAGATGAAGGAAAAGATCGAAACGCAACCAACGTTTGAAGGCATTCTACGGTAGTTAAACACGAGATCCGAATTGTCTTCTGTCAGGATGGAAAAATAAATTTGTACACCGTCTGTCTACCCTTTCGACGACCTTTGGGAACAAGTAAGAAGACGGATTTCACATGATTATTTTTTATACCAACAAGGAATCACAATCACACGGTCCACGATGATGGTAAGCGGTTACCGTCGCCTATGAACGCTCGAAGCACCATGAGTATCGCTCGCGTTGACCCTGCAGGAATCTTTATTATTTTAGCTTTGTAATCTCACTTCATCGTTGCCAGTAGCTCCTGACTCCAAGTAGCTGATGAGCTTCGCTTCGCTGCTTATCTCCAGGCTTCTCTTCCTTGATATATTCTCCCGGCTGCAATACAAAGCGAATTGTCCTTAATGATTTTGACAGGAGTGTTGTAAATAGAACGGTAGAAATAGTGACATATTACCATTCAAAATCAATTGAGGAGTCACTGTTTCTTTGACAGAATTAATTTAACCTTTTACTCCATTTAAGTTCACAGGTGAAAATACTATATTAATAGTTGAGTTTTATATCCTCGTGCCTTCCCACAAGGGTCCCCGAAGGGGTAGGCATATTGTATAGGTAATATCCACACACCCACTTTCCGCCAGAGATATTTTTTGGGTGCGTTGAGTTTTATAAACGTTGTCATTAACGTAAACAAGAGGCCTAAAAGCTACTGTGTACGTAATTTTAAAAAGAGATTTTAAATCTTAATGGTATTATTCATCTAAGTAGAAAGATGTTCTTTTATTTCCTGAAATTGGTTTTTAGTGCTTGCCTTAACTGCAAATTTAAGGCTTAAAGATCTTTGAGCCACGTTAGTTAAGGCTTTGATCATATTTTACAAATTGGAACGTTATAAAGCAATACCTGTCTCCGTGGAGGTTGTGCAATCTCGCCCTCGGGATCATGAGGGCGGGGGCGGGCGGCGGCGGCGGCGCCTCGTGCGCTGGCGGGGCGGATATCACGCACTTTTTGCTTGCCACCGATGACCGCTGCACAAATATAAATACACACACTTTTATCTCTGAATGTGTTCAGATAACTGAATATTATAAATACTTATGCTCACGCCTTCCGACTAGGGTCTCCGAAGGGGTAGGCAGAGGTGTATAGGTAGTACCCTCACACCCACTTTCCACCAGAGATATATTTTAGGTGCCAACGTGATAGATGGCGAGTCCATCGCCGTTTCTCAAGCACGACTATACATATACGCCTTTGAATTACTTCTCAGTCGTATGCAGTTTTCCTCTCGATGTTTTCCTACACCGTAAATCTCATGGTGTGACTAATCACTGTACTTAAGTTCAGAATAACTCACTGGTACAGTCGGGATTCGAACCTCACTCGGCCACTCGACCACCACGGCTATTATATTATAAATAATTATTATTACTTATTGCTACTACTACTGTTACTTATTGACAGTACTGTAAATTTTTGCAAAAATGATAACACTTTGGGACAATTCTACTCAAAGCAATCTAGTCCCAAACCAAGTAAATACATACATTTTTATTCCATAAAATATCAAGTAATAACATACTCGTATCACACAAATATATGCCCCCAGCGGGAATCGAACCCGCAGCCTGAAGTTGCGCAGTCAGGAGCTCTGACCGCTAGACCAAAAGGCCGTCATTACAAGCCATACCTTCGGGGCGGGGATATAAGGCAGCGACGCATTCTGTATACTAGACGCGTCTCCCGACTCCCCTCGCTCGCTTATCAAGGCTCGGCGATCTGCTCTCTGCTTCGAAGGCATGGCACCCTGGAATGTGAAATTGCGTTTAGAATTAAGTTTGAAAGCCTAGCTTTGCCTGCGACTTTGTGCGCGTAGAATTACAAAAAAATATATACTTTTCAGTTTTCTAAATTAAAATAGTCTAAGTAATTTCTTTTAACATCATATATCTGCCAGTGAACGTCCCTTCAAAATCCGTCCAGCCGTTTCAGAGATTAGCCGGAACAAACAGACAGACAGACGGACAGACAGACAGACAGTTATTTTGATGTACGTACCGTATATATGTGTATGCATATATTCATATGCATATAGTAAAAAGCGGTTATTTCAATATTACAAACAGACACTCCAATTTTATTATATGTAAATATATATATAGATATAAATTAACCTAGTACCTAGTAGTATTTTAAATTTAATAGATGTATTTAAGCTTAATATTAGTGTTGATGAAAGTTTTGGTTACCTGGTGTAGGCTAGGCATTCCTTGTATGCAAGCCACTATTGACCGTTGGGGTGTTTGTGGGCGCCGCTTAGAGCACGCCACTACTGCGCATGCGACGAGCACGATAGTCAACAGGGCACCCAAGACCACTAGCGCAATCAGCACCACTAAAATACATAACACATGACTTGTATCCAACGAGGTATCTCCAAGGGACCTCAACAAATCCTTTTATAGGTGAGCAGGAATTTTGACCAAATTTCAACGATGTGTAAAAGGTTTCGTAGTAATATGAATGCTTGAACTACTCGAAAGAGCTCACAAAAATATTTGTGCCTGACTGAATTAGCCTGTTTCCTTGTGACAGGCTAATTGTTATATCTGCTGGTCGTACTTAGACGCGATCATACTCTCCCGTCCCTCGCACTCTCTCTGCGCTCAACACTGGTAGACAGAGGTGTGAAGTTTGTACCCTAACACACTCACTTTTCGCCGGTGATTTATTTTAGCTGCCAACGTGACAGATGGTGAGTCCATCGCCATTTCTAAAGCACGACGATCGATATGTCTTTGAGTTCCTACGTTCGAGAACGTATGCAGGTTTCCTCCCCGATGTTGTTCGACACGTAATAAATATCTTCTCAGCCAAAGTATATGTAAAGTATGTATAGGAGGCATATTTAAGTACCAAAGTGTCAGATCTGCACGTGCGTCGTAGATTTTCGTCTCAGTTGTATGTCACCATTGTTATGTTTTCCAAATGACAGATCAATAAAGAAAAAGCCTTTGATACAGACCATCAGGGCTTGAACCCGGACTTGGATCAAGACTTTGCAAATAACTTAACCACAAATACCATGGCTTTATTATTATATCATGTATTATTTATATTTCTTAGCCTAGGTTTAAAATTAAATACTAATACAAACTACAAGAGAGAGAGAGAGAGAGAGAGAGAGAGAGATATAATTGCGAGAGGAATTGCGACGACGGGTGTCGACGTGTGAACTATTTTATACAAATCAAAGATGAACGGTGATAAATATGGTCTACTCTTTCACACTTAGCTACAGATTTGGGAATAAAAGAAACAGAAAATTGGCCCACCTTTCAGATTGACCTGACAGCTGGATCCTGCGTACCACTGGAAGCACTCGCATAACACTCGCTTGTCGTCGCGTGAGTAACAGGCCCCGTGGTAGTTACAGCGCTCACATCCCACCGGCTCCGCTGCAAGATAAGCTATATCTTCACCCCTGCCCACAAGGGTCCCTAAAGGGGTTGGTGAACGTGTAACACCCACTTCCCGCACGAGACATATTTAGGTACCAAACAAAACCAAAACTTATCTCAAGCACTATTCATATTTCTTCTCAAACGTATGCAGATATCCACTTAACGTTTTCCTTCACCGTAAAGCTCGTGGTATGATAAATCTCTGTTTAGCTTAGAAAAACTCTTTAGTATAGTCAGGATTCGAGCTCGCAAAGTTTGCGTTGCAAGTGCTACTCGAACCACTCAGCCACCAGGGCATGTTGTTATCTTATTTAGAAAATCCATCAGATTGTGATTGAATTTTTTGCGAGGTTCAAAATACACTGCAATTGAGCCCGATAGAGGGCATTGCTATCACGTTCCAGTTTAGAATAATAGCGAAGCATAAGTATGACTGCTAATTTTATTCCGCTCTTTTATGGAGATAAATGTTAGAATTTCTAAACGACGGCCTACAAACGGTTTCCAAGATAAACTATACCAGAACAGATCCTGCCAGGGTATAGGGTATTGACGCTGAGGTCAGCATATCCTTCCAAGCAGCTGCAGGTGTATGTACCACGCAGGTTGAAGCACTGCGCATGCTCAGAGCAGTCGTGGAACTGACCACTGAGGCACTCGTCGAAATCTGAAAGAGAGTATAAATAAATAATAATACCTTGGGATAATTCCACACAAATTGACATAGCCCCAAATTAAGCAAAAATTGTGTTATGGTAACTAGTAATTTTTTTTGTATTGTGCGTAGCGTGAGTTCCGGGAACTTTTGCTACTTAACCAGGCAAAGATGGTAATAGACAACGGTATATTTACTTATATAGATAGATATATATATATAAATACATAGGGCAACCAAGACTAACGTACAAATACTCGTGTTCATCACACAAATATCTGCCCTCAGCGGAATTCGAACCCGCGACCTTAAGTCAGGAGCTCTAACCACTAGGCCAAACGGCCGTCGATGCCGTATAGCCTAGTAAATTACATTGTACTAAAAAAATTACATACATGTTTTTTTTTTAATCGGTTAAGTAGGTTTAGAGTTTAAAAACAATCAAATCGCTCTCTGTGTAGTGTAAATTAGCCTTAAAGGAACTATCCTAGACGCCATTAATGTCTTTCATATCGATCAGGGTACATACCATTAACTTCCATTTTGTCAACCAGTCCAGCAGCCGCGTGCACCTCAGTGCCGCCTAGACTATAGTTGTTAGTCCTCAAGTACTTTTCTATCACCTCCTTCAGTCTGCTCTCGTGGGCGTTGTCTGAAAGCTGAAATTTCCCCTTTAGATAAGATTTCAACTATGCTATTACTGAAAAATTTGGACAGACACTTGAAAATCAATGGGGAGACCTTTGCCCAGCAGTGGGATGTACCAGGCTAACATATTTTGGTTCACAAATTGTATCTGTAAGTAGTTAGTACAATTGGCATATACAAAATTCAGAGGCTTACGTATAGTTGTCATTGAGTAACGGCGATGGACTCGCCTTCTGTATGGATACTACTATACACCTCTGCCTACCTCTTCGAGGACGCTTGTGATAAGTCAAGAATTGATCATTTAAGATTTAATAAATTTTCATATTTTTTTATATAGGTATCTTACCAACGGATTATTCATCTGTCACGTAGTTTTCTTATTATTTCCAACGAAAAATAGGTATTGTTACACCTTTGGTTACCCTTCCAATGACTCTTCTGGGACGACTCAAAAACAAGTCGTTCATCCATGTACATCAACTTAAAACAATCTCTATGTTCTATAATTACCTGAACGTAAAAATCGTTCATGACTCCCTGGTACATCTCCCCTTGCGGTGACGTCACCTCGACGGGATGGAACCCTGTTATATGAACCCCGTGGTACACATCTCTCAGATCAGATTGCATGATCATCCTGTTGATACCTTCGTGAGTGGCTACGGCTAGCGTATGGTACGGTTTGCTGGAATTGTCCGATAAAGTGTTCTGGTATTTGAGCTGAGCGTTCCCTTGGGAGCCAAGGGCTAGCTTCACTGAGTAGGTGTAAGTAGCTGGAAGATAATAATATCATTAAATTATTTTTACTACTAGCTTTGCCCGGCGTTTGCACCTCCATGAAAACGTATTTCATTAGTACACACAGAGCCGTAGTGTGCATCGAATCCCGACTGCACGAATGAGTTTTTCTGACCTTACAAACAGTGATAGTTACACCACGAGCTTTATGGTGCGGCTGTGATGGCTGAGAAGAAATTCAAAGGCGTATGTATAGTCGTGCTTGAGTAACCTAAATATATAGGCATTTAAAATATATCTCTTGTGGAAAGTGGGTGTGTGGGTACTACATTTCACCTCAGCCTTTATCCCCACGGAAAACCTTGTCGAAGGCGTGTGGGTACACAATGGCGAAGCTACCTTTACTGTCCCTTCCAAGCACGAGCTACACATATAATAGTAACTATATATTACCGTAACCGCTTGCCATCAAGTGATCTGTTTACGTGATCAATGAGTAATCGCCGGAAGATGGGTTGTGTTATGACGAGTAGCGCTAATACATTATGAATTATTTATATATATCGATTGGTGAAGCGTGAAATGTGACGTAAGAAAACGTAAGCTGCATTTAATTTGTATCGGACGATTACGATCTTTAAGCATTTTGTTATTGATGAACGATGTAACTGCATATGTATATATACCATTAATTAATATTATAGATTGTAATTCCGTTATTTTTAGCGTGTAGCAAATGAATAATTAATACACAAATGTTTCCCAGCGAGATTCAAACCGGCGACCTCATGTTTCGCCTTGGCACAATAGGAAGCCAATACACAAAATAAAATAAAAAGAACTTGTAAAAAAAGATGTGAATAAATTAAAAATCAGCCATAATAATAATGTAAAATATATATATAGATATATATAGAATCAGTTATGTTTTAATTTTTCAGATAAATCATGTCGTGAAGCGAGTATTATGTCCCTTTAATAATGTTGTTATTTTGTTGTCTATGTTTAGATACTTACGTTTACAAGGTCTGTCCGGGAACATTCTAGCGAAGCCTGGTCTGCAGACACACTTCATAATGCCATCAATTCTCTGACAACGTTCGTTCCTTGATGCCTTGCAGTCTGGTTGGCACTCCTTACTGTATGTTATTCCTGTTAATTAGAAAAATGTATGTATCTTATATTCTTTTAAATCTAATATTCTTTTTAATATTAGATACATTAAATTAAAACGCAATGAATTTTTTCTGCATTTAAAAAGAGTATTTCATCACATCTTGAGCTACACGGTGAAGGAAAACAGCGCGAGGTAACTTGCATACATTGCAAAAGAAATTGAATAGGGTATGAATACTCGTGCTTGAGAAATTACATAATCTATCGGATACTCTTGCCGGAAGGAAAGTTATATAAATGATTGTTATAAAATAACGTAGTTACCTGTAGGATTCACAACACTGGTCTCCAGATAAGGCGTGCCAGCCAAAAGAATTTCCCCAAATAGTACCTGTGAAACTCCATTATTATTGATTTGTTCATTCCTTGTAACGCCATCATAATCACCAGTTTCAATTACAGTATTAACTGGAGGTGCTTTACCGCCGTTTTGAGACTTGTTCATCACTACGAAGAATGTGTCGTTGTCGTTCTGAGTATCAATCTTCTGAACATTTTCAGTAGTCTCGCCATCCTTAATGATCAGATCGTTTTCATTAAGTATCAAATTGTCATTCTCTTCAGAAGACATCGATATATCATCGAGTGGTACTTTAGTCTTAGTTATAGTTTCTAGAACCGGCGTAGGTTCGACTTGAGGCACAGGAATATGTCTCGTAACAGTTTCAATTATGGTAGTTGGTTGCACTTCCGTATGTATTTCAGTCACTACATCAACTATAGTTGAAGTTTGAGTATTTGTCAATACTAGAGTCTGAGTGACAGCACCTTCTGATTGACTGACTAGGCTAGTTTTAGTGTGAGTAACGGTTAACGTATGAGTTAAGTTCACGTAACCAATGCTTGATACCGTCGTGGGAGGTTCAGATAATGTCTCAGTGAGAGTCACAACGTTTGTTCTAAATTCAGTCTTTGTGGGTATAATCTCATCTGATATCTTTATCTCATTACCAGCGTGGTGTGTTTGTATTAATGACGCTATGTCATCCAAAACAGGAGTGGCTTTAGTTGACGGTACCATATTTGTTACATCTACTGTTTGACTGTTGATTTCTTTTAAAATCTGAGTTGATTCTACAAAATATTCGTCCACTGATGATTCTGAACTCTCTATTATACTTGAAGCTGAAATCGTTGAAGATCTGGTGGGCAATGGTCTAGTAATCTTTCTGATTGATGTCTGTCTTGTTGGATAAAGGACCCCAGGTCTATTTAAAGTTCTTGTCGGTTTAATTATGTTCGAAACTCTTGTGGGTGGTCTATATTTACTAGAACTAGACTTTTTATCGTCGCTTCGAATTGGATATGGTTTACGAGTTCTATTTTTATTACCTAAGGGTACGATTGTCATTTTATCCGTCGTTGTGTCGTCTTGACTAGATTCGTCGGCAACAGAATCGCCTACATTTGTTTCGGTGCTAGACCGTATATTATTATCAGACTCATTCGACGTTTCTTTCGAAGAAGAAGCGTTGTTGCCAAAAACTGAATTTTCTGAGCCATCAGTCTCAGTCTTTTCAGATGAATATTCGTTTTCATACGAGTCAATATTCTCTGAAGTTGATATGCTCGATACATCTAGTGTTTCTGAAGGTTTAGTCTGTTGTGGAAATTGTATAGATGTTGGAGCGAAGTTGAAGCTCGAGGAGAAGTCTACGCCAGATGATGTTAACCAACCGGAAGAAATCGGTGTCGGGAATACTACATTCGGCGCCGACGGTGCATTCATTGTGAGCGATGGTAAATCGTTGACCACTCTGGAAGGAAGATCTCTTGGAGGTGGTAGTAACTGAGATGAAGGCTGATCCAAATTATAAATGGGTCTTCTGGCATTATTTAGAAGATCAAACGCAGGCCTGTATGTCGATATTTCATCTCTACTAATCGGTTTTCTTAAAGGTCTTTGTGTGGCAGGCAATCTTGGGGGTAACGTTTTTGGTGGCTTATTTCTATAAGGCGGTGGTGTTCTTATGGGAATAGGTCTAGGTGTTATAGGTATCCTAGATGGGATTACGATAGCAGGTGGGTTTCTAGGAGGCGGAGGACTCATACCCATGATCATTTCATCATTCGTAGAAGGCTTGAAGTTGTAGTCCATAGATGGTGGAGGAGGTGACAAGTCAATAATATCGCTCGCCGATTGGTTTGATTTTGAATTAACGTTTATTGTAAATGAAGGTAAAATTAATTTCTCAGTAGGTTTTTCGACAATGAAAGGCTTCTTATCATGAATGTGAACTGTAGAAGTTATTATGCTAGAATCATTCACGACTTTTGTATTATTAGGATGTGCAACAAACACTGGTCTTTGCGGCTTTTTATATTTGTTTTCTTGTTCATTATAAGACAGTTTCGGTGAATGAGTCATTGAAGGCTTAACCGTGGACGAAGACTGCATCTCTTCACCAATATTTAGTTCAATATTCTCTTCATACGATATGTTAGTGGCGTTTTCTAATAATTGATTTATCTGCCAATGAGGTTGTTGCAGTTGATGATCGAGTGTCATTGGAGTATTGATAGTGAAAGGTCTTGGTTTCATGTGAGGATGATTATTTTCGTATACCGGCTTGATAGTGTTCGATTGTATAACATTCGTCTTATTATAAGATCCAAATGGTTTTTCCGTTTGAGTACCGGAGTTAAATTCTTCACCTTTCTTGTTTAGATCGTTTCGCGTATTTTTTTCAGTTTCAAACACCTCATCTTTGAGCAGAGATATTTCAGTTGAAGTTTTAACATTTTTGCTTATTTCACTTGGTGTACTTACTACAGGGATTTTCATTGATTCTAAACTGACTTCCCCATCATTTTCGGCGTTGCTCTCATCCTCTTCTTCACCATCATATATTTCTTCAGAAGTTTCATAAACAGGCTTAGTTTTTTTGGTGGTGAGCTTAGTTATGGCTGTAGTAGTCTCGACTCTATCATCTTTTATAGGTATATTATAAGCGGGTTGTTCTACTACTCCAAAGTTTGCTGGTATGTAATTATGACTATTATATGTATTTGAAGGAAGCGGCGATACATTTGAGAATGGTTTTTCCGTTATCTGTGGTTTCGTGAAAGGTTTGCCTACATTAAAATTCATTGTAGGTGACTTATTTTGTGTCCAAAAATCTGAAGGAGGTTTTCCAACACTTGCAATTTTTTGACCGAAATCAGGGAGGCTGTTCTGATTATAATCATTGTTTAAGGGAATTATCTTTCTAGTGGTGGCTTCGACTTTGATATTGTTAATATTATTCTCACTTAGAACACTAGAATACCAGCCATGTGAATTTGTCGGAATGTTTGGTATGTACTTACCAGGTCTCTTTAAGTCTGATGACTTGAAATCATCAACGTTTTCGGTTACTGGTCTGATATCATAATGATTACTCGCTGGAGTTGTATAGTCATTTATCATGGGGAAGTTGGCATGGCTATTAAGAGAGGGTGATATAGACGGTCGAGAAACGTTTTTGTTCTTGTTATTGTGATTTTTGTTACTATTTTGGATAAATTTATCACCAAAATCTTGGTTGTAGTAGCTAGTTCCAATAATTGTGGATTCAATTCTATTTTCTGTGCTCTTATTCCACCTGTTGTCTCCTATGACAACGTCCAGAGGAACACGCCCATGCTCATCGTAAATTATTGGAGGATTTCTATGGCCTTTCAAGTTTAATGTTTCAATATTCGGTATATCATCTTCAACTCTAATTGCAAAATTGGTTCCAATAGGTATATCTGTGTTCTGCCCAATGTTGGTTGCAGAGCCAACTGCTACTGGAACACTTGTGCCAATCACTTGTCCTTCACGAACGTTATTCGCTACATTTGTGGCAGTATTTAAGGTAACCGTATATGTATTTTCTTTGTCATTAATATCATGAGTTAATATTGTTTTATTAGCAATATTTGGAGATGGTATTATTGCAAAGCTATTATGCATGGGCCCGTGATTAGGCTTTTTAATAGTTGGGGGTTGATTATTGTAGTTACTGCCATATGTTGGTGACGCTGGAGGTATGTGTATAGTATAAGTTGGTGTAGCCTTATTTCCCGGCATTTGAGATGCAAAATAAATTTCAGAGGTCACCTTAGGGGGCATTTGTTCATGATTTGGCGCTTTTGGTACTGGATGTTGAATATTCAAGAATACCTTCATGTCTTGAATGGGTTTTGTATGGACAAATGGTCGCTGGTGGTAGGGTTTATTCGTGTCATAGTTATTTTCTTGAGTGAAATGCCTTTTAGGAGGTGGTGGGGGAACTGCTAGATAGTTTTCATATTCTTTATCAATAATGTCTTTCCCGTCCTTTTCCTTGTTTTGTTTAACCTGGTTAAATGATTGAATGGTATCACCATTGTTAGTGTTATAAATATCTGGATTGTAAACTGTTATGTGTGGGCCAACTTGTACGTGAGTTTCTTGATTGCTAGTTGGAGGAGGAATCTTGTTGAAATCCACAGGACGCTTGTCCTTCCATTTCGGTGTCAAGTCATTCCCTATAGATGGTTCTTTGAATTGCAAATTTGGTTTGTAAGGTTCTGGCGTGGAGTAGATATTTGGTTTTATGTCCTTATTATTATTATTTGGTGCGACGTTATGTACGTTAGTCATTTGAGGAGCATCGATACTGAAGCTGCCGAAGTATCCTGGTTCAGGATAGGGTAAAGGATCGTCAATGTAATCTCCTGTTTTGTGAGGCTCTGATGAGCCAGCGAATACTAATGCTGTAGAACTTCCATGTGGTATCAGAACATTAGCAACACGCGAAGGTTGAATATCAACTAAAAACGGCTTACTTGCATCACTATCGCCTGTTACAGTATATTGACCATCGGTTCTTATTTGTGTATTAATTATTTCTGATGAACTAGGACTATTATCTATTAATTCTTCTTCTTTAGAATCTTTATGAGGTCTAAAATCCACATGGTGTTGCGCATTACTGTTTGGTTTCATATAAGATGGAATATAGTCTAAAAACGCAGGTCTACCGTGATTTCCTGAAGCTGTATTTGTGGCTTGAGCAGGATGTTTATTTATTGCCTGATCGCTTGTTACTTGCATACTTGGCGTAGATGCATGGTAAGGTATTCTACTATGACCAGAGTTTTGAGTAAAGGTCGGTCGATTCGTATTGAAAGGCCTTTTTTGTTTCAGTTTGGGTAATTCGGGAGGTCGCAAGTCAAACGAATCATCGACTTTAGTATCTAATAGCGCTTGTTCATTCGATGGGTTTTCTCGGTATATGTAATGCTCGTTGGCAGATACAAAGCTGTCAATGGGTGGTGGGTTAACTGGGTTATGAAGCTTGATCCCACTAGCAGCTAACGTTAATGGACCCCCAATAGCAGGCTTTCCAACGATTACATCGGAGTTGGTAGTTATAATTTCACCAGGACTTATCGGTATGCCACCGTTTACAAGAGGACTCTCATGAATTATTTTGGGTGGTACAATACGTGCTTTAGGCTGCTTATGTTCTGCTGCCCATACATAATTTTGATGTAATGTTGCATTCGTAAATACAATCTGTGATTCAGAAGTCTCTAGCTCATCAACTGGAATATAAATGGGAAAGTTACTATGCTTCGATTCCAAATCATGATCAACTCTTTTATTAACATGATAAGGTGTTAAATCAACTGCCGGTTTTATTGTTGATGTAGTCGTCTTGTTTGTAGATTCTTGTCTTTTCATGAAACTACCAGTCATTTTTTCAATTACAGGTGCGAGTTGACTTAAGCCTTTTATGCCTAATGTACCAAGTTTCAGTAAGTCGGCAACTACGAATTTATTCTTATTCGGTTTCGAAAGTTTCTCAGGCTTAGTTTTTTCGGGGTGTTTATTTGTACCTTTGTTATTTTTTTGTGGTTCGGGGGCTTGTTCGTTTGTAAGCAATTCACTTGCTTCAACGGAATTAGTATCTTTTTCATCAGAATAATCGTTTATAACTTCAGTATATTTTTCAACTATCTTGTCCGTTGGAGCTAGATTGGAACTATTTTCGAACTCGTAGGGCCCATATTGAGATTTTTTATCGAGGTCCTCTTTGTTTGAAGGACTAAGGTCGATTTTAGTTGCACCGTGCTTGGATGTTTTCATGTCATAGTCACCAGGTGGGAATGAAGTGTGTTTTGGGTTTGTGTACTTAGTTTTCAGTCCTTCCGTTTTAGTATGACCACAGGAACACGAGGATGTACATAAAGCATAGCTGACTTCCGAGGGTTGAATTAGGTCGAAGTTGCTGTCTTCATCATGGCTATCAATCCTTTTGTCGATCTTCGGGAAGCTGCTTGCAAAGACATTCGTTTGGGTCGAAGGCTGTATTGTCTTTACTTCCATATACTTGGTCTGAAAATATATATACTTTTTAATGACATGAAGAAATTACTTGGAAAACATAATTACAATGTACAAGCAAAACATATTAACCTGGAAATTAAAATTTTATAGCTTTAATTTCCAGTTTAATGGTACTTGATAATGTTATTAGGAAACGCTAACTACTTTTAACTCGAAAGACATATTAGAAGACTTAGGTAAAGCGCTATGTAAATAAGGTTGAGTTCAGCTTTCGGGGTTGCACGCTGAGGAAAGGAAACCATGGATCTTCAACCACCGGGGTCTTGAATCCTTACTTTTGTCGGCTTAAGATCTGCTAGGAGATCAGAGGCATGCAAGTTCGATAGAGATTCAGTTGTGACCACGGAAACTATAGTTTCGAAGGTCGATATGGCGGTTCTTTTGTTTTGAACGACTGTTGTGAGATACGTGTACGTCGTCATACACGTCTTGATGATGTAGTTGTGCTGCATGAGATGGTGAAGTGGTAGCAGAGCGCTTATTTGTTGATGGTTAAAGATGGTAGCGACGGCTGATGACAGCAACTGTTTTGGTTGTGGTGATGTACTGTGCGGCGGTATTGTGTTAATGTGCATTACTTTAACTTTGCGCTGGGAATGAAAGCAAATTCAGAATTGTAGTTTAGTATTTATTGGTCATAAGAAATGGTCGTAGTAACTAAACACGTAGAAATCTGGCATTCACTACGCTAAATTGAAAATTGTAAGTTTAGATACTTACATATCATCACGCCGATTCCCTAACGGAGTAGGCAGAGGTGTATAGGTAGTACCCACACCCACTTTCCGCCAGAGATATATTTTAGATGTTAACAACTGAGTATTGTATATCAGGCGGAAATATATACGGTGTTCTGTTACACCTTTGCCTACTCCTCAGGAGACCTTGATGGAAATGAATAAAGATAGATCGATTTTCCTTTTCATTAACTTAGATAGAAAAGAAAGATTGGTGAACTAATTAATTGTTTGCGCAACTTCTCAGTGATAATAGAATAATAAAATAATTAGGACCACTACCTGATCAGTTCTCCCTTCAGAACTCTTGTCCTTAACCAAAACCTCCACTCCATTGGACATGATCCTGGTAGCAAGATTCTTTTGTCTTCTTTCTTCTTCCTCTGGCTTTTCTGAATCATTTTCTCTACCTGGTCTCCACGGCCCACTATCATATACTATTGCGTTCGAATTAAAAGCTGAAATATGAAATTCTGTCAGTCTTACGTTCATAGTTGAAAAATACGTTCAGAATTGTGCATAATAGAATTTGTGGTATCACATTGTATTATTTATTTACAAAATATATACATATTTATGCTACACATTATTTATTTTGGTTATATACATAGTGGCCTTAGAAAAAGGAACAGTTTCTCATATATGTAATAGAAAGGTGCAAAAAAAATTAACTACCTTCTAATTTAACAATTTCTGTTGAACTATAAAGTTATACTATATTACCTCACGTCTTCCCACAAGGGTCCCCGAAGGGGTAGGCAGAGGTGTATAGGTAGTACCCACTTTCCGCCAGAGGTATCTTAGGTGCCAACGTGACAGATGGCGAGTCCATCGCCGTTACTCAAGCACGACTATACATACGCCTTTGAATTTCTTCTCAGACGTATGCAGGTTTCCTCTCGATGTTTTCCTTCACCGTAAACCTTTCAGGGTTATAAATGGTGTAAATACCCCGTCTGTTTAATTTATATAGATTCGACGCATGTACCTTACATTGACTTAATTGTAACCCTCGTCAACAGATGGCGCTAGTCGTTCCACAAAAATCTCATCTGATCCAAATACCGCCACATAACTAAAATCCATTGAATATAGTTATTTCTATTTACAGTGCAAGTTATATTATTCAAAACTATTTATGCTACTATATTTACTGTTAGTAATTAAATAATTTGCAAATACTTACGATTCATTATGTGTTACTACAACTGCAAAAAACTACAATAGTTAATTAACGTCTATATCTACATTTGTCTGTTGAAATCTACGATGTTGGTAATAGTGTTAATGAATTTGGTTACTGGTTTCCATGGTAACAAGGGAAACGTGTACAAAAATATCGTAACTTTCACATGTCTGTTATAATTGTTAAAAAATGTGAACAGATGTTTTTTTATGATATAATAATAACTGCTACTTAGGGATATATACTTTTAGGGATCCGAAGGTTCAAATTAAAAGTCGTATTTTTTATATCGATCGTGTGGAAATTGAAATTTGGAACAAATATACAGGTGTATTACTGTCACCCGGATGGGTAATGCGAATTAATGAACTTAAAATATGGTCTCTACTAGAGGGACAATTCTTTGTTTATTAATTAACGAGCAAACCTTTAATTAATATTACTAAAAATTATATTAATATACGCTTTAAGAGTATGTACAATAGCGCATATTACCTACTAAGAAAGTAAGATTGATATCAAGAGGTCTGAGGTTGTAGGGACTCACTATAATCTACTTACTCTCTGGTCTCCAGCCATTGAGAGACTCGTCATAATTACGTATCTATCTAAAGTAAAAATATTATTATAACGAAAATAAAAACATCTGTTCTCTTTATGTACATATAATTTACATTACAAAGTATTAATAATAATAGAACTCACCTCTTGGACGTTTGGACGCAGGATGAGAGGAGAACCTCTCCTGGGAAGGCTTCATCCGGGGTCCAAGTCAACTGTCATCTGAGCTGTCAACGTAGCTGTCAGTCTAATGTCATATTGTACGTGTCATATTTTGTTGATACATTGTCTTCTAAAGCTAATGCCTACAAGTAAAATTTGTCATGTTTGTTTTCGTTAGTTTCAGCATTAAAATGTTAGTGTAAATAAAAACAGACTTATAATTTTCCGTAACTATTTAATGTTTTACCATTTTATGTCGCGTCCACATTTACATAAATCGCAAGTGAAAATTGTCGAGTATTATTTATACAGTATACAAAATTATGATTAAAATTCATAATCCTAATTTTAAGACTTAATTCTTAGGTAGTGAGTGTACAGTTATCTAGATTATTTTACCCATCACACGATCAAATCTGGTAACGAAGGACAACATTTTTGGTGAACTTAAATAAAGTTAAACTGTTAAATACAAGAGGAGTATTCCGAAACTATATCTAACTATTACATAAACTATCTACATACGGCATAAGGCATATACAACTATAAGGCACTATTCGTAGTTCGTACTATGATACAAAGTAAATAAATAACTAACTTACTTTATACAACTAACCGTTTGTTATTCGTTTCACGAGACCTCGTCCACAGCGCTTTGTTTTATATATCTAATCTCAGATGGGCTTGCTAACTCCACGACGTAGGTCGGGGATGTGTTGTATTTTATGTGTTTACTTATTTCGCCGACTATACTTTCTAGACTTTGCGTTTCTATTAGATTATCCGAAACATTATTCAAGTATTTATCTGTATCAGCTATTATCGCGTTGTAATCACCCTGTGAACCGATCAGTTCGTCGATGGTAGGCAGTATTGATGGCAGTACTTTAACATCCTCGAAATAGATTGCTTCACGTTTTCTAACAGTTTGAGTGTCATCGCTGACTACAGTTGACAGAACAGTACTAAATTCGCCAGGATGTCTTCCCGATACGTATAAAGTCACTATGCTTGTATGTTTGGGGGCTGCGGGAGGGGGCGGAGGGGGTCTATTATGTTTAACCCTGCTGCGAGCACGAGTAGGGGTTGGAGGGGGAGGTGGCGGGGCATCTTCCTCTTCGTCATTATTGTCCTCAGAAAAGTCCTCATTACTGTTCAGATCTGACAAAATATTGGGCTTGGGACTATTACTGTAAATGTCATTGTTTAAACTATTCTGTGCCTGATTCAGGTTTAAATGGTTCAGGTTGCCTAAAGACGCGATATCTTGCTGACCCAAACCCAAGCCGAGCAACGGGTTGGCCGTCTGTAAGCTGAGTTGCTGTTGTTGTTGCTGTTGGAGCAGAAGAGGCAGTAATAATGAGTTGAATTGGGGAGCGGGTGCTAATGCAGTTGGGGTTGTAACTACCGTATCTGTCACAAATTCCGTAGCAGTGATAACGTTAGTTGTAGGGTCTACAATAGTCGTTAGTATAGCTTTACCTTTGAACGTGATTGGCAGTACAGTTTCCCTAGCATCAGTGACAGTGGTAACGTACGTTGTGGTTCTAATTTTGTACTCAGTGACTGGAGTTTGGACTACTTGCTGTTGCGGTAACAATCCCTGCCCTTGTAGCGCCAAGAGAGGGTTGATCGCTGGTTGCTGGTTGCCAAGAAGTAGTTGAGAAAGAAGCAGGTTAGCCAGCGGTACGTTAGAGTTGATCTCAGGGGCAATGGTTTGCGTTACTGGCTCCACGTTGTAAACTGTACTGGGTAAGACGTGAGAGTATGACGTTTTACGACCTCTAATGGTAGTAGGTGTGAATATTACCGTAGTAGTAGGCGTCTCGTGAAGCAAGTACTTAATAACCTTAGTTGCCCCGTTTTCAGCTAATTCAGTGGATTCTTGCGCAAGCACTAATTGCTGGTTGCCTATAGGTCCGAAAGAAGTTGATACTTGATTGAACGGTAAAATTTCTATACTAGGCGTGGCTGATAATAAGTTTTTGTATTCAGTAATCTTTCCATTAACCACAGGTACAGTTACTTCAACAGGGATTTGATGAGTAATAGTAATCCTTCCGTCATCTAAAACGTTTTTAAAGTTAAGCCGCTCTCCACTGTGATTTTCGAATGACCCCCTCTGTCTACTAGACGACCTACTTGTTGTAGTGCGAGGTCGAGACCTAGAACTAGAACTAGATCTACTTGGCGTTGCTCTTGATGGCTGAGTATTCTTGTTTATAAGCCTAGGTGCTTTAAGTCTAGATGAAACGGTAGTGGCCCTAGATGGAGCTCGTGATTTGTTTCTTCTATAAGCAGGTGAGGATGTGGTCGTGGTAGTCCTACTTTCTCCACGAACGATAAACGGCTGTCTGGACTGTGATTTTGTAGGAGATGAGGCAGTTGAGGTTCTAGCGCCAGAAACTCTATTGTTAAAGCGACCTGGTCTTTGTTTAGGTGTAGCAGGTGCCTCCGTTTCAGGTTCTGGCTCTGGACGACGGGTACTTGCCGATTTTTGTCCTGGTCTTCTGAAGTTTGAGAATTTCCTATTGCCATAATCGACTTGACGCTTCGATCGTCGGCGGAAAGCGAATGGCCTTATTGAAACTATATTAGTCCGTCTTGTTGTCAAAGAAGAAGGGGTTGGGACTTGGCGTTCCTTCCTGTCTGAGGAGTCGTAGTCATTATCTTCTTCGAAATCTCCCTCTTCCAAAATCTCTTCGTTTTCGTCTACTTTTTGCTCATCTTCTTTAATCTCTTCCTCTGGCTCAGGTTCAGGCTGTCTAAATAAGTTCCTTTTGGGAAACAAGGAATTGTTTGGCCTCTGTCTACGCAGGGAAAGAAGTGGATTCGTAGTAGCCCGTGATGTAGTTCTCCTAGTTGTGGTGGTCAGTCTACCTCGAGGAGCGACAGGTCTTCGCGCCGAAGGTGTAGTTGAACGAGGAGTGATGGCCGTTCCAGGCTGTCTGGCTATAGGTGGTCGTCTAAATCTCGATAATGGGTTATTTGTTGTTCTTACAGGCGCTTCAGTGAATTCTTCTAAAGGTTCAGTAACGTTCTCATCTTGCTGAGTTGCGAAATTCTCGTCCTCGTTTTGTTCAAAGGGAGGGAATGATATAGATGCTGATTGTCTGCTACTTCTACCTGGTAATCGAGAAGAAGGTGTTGGTCTTATAATCCTAGGCCCAGCTGATCTACTAGCGTAATCTAAAGAGCTACCTCTTATGGCTGAACTTGATCTAAAACCTGTGCGCCTGGACGTAGGTTGAATACTACTCCTTCCAAATCCACCGACTCTAGAAGCTGATGGTATATTTGCAGACAAGTTTGTCACACTGCTTCGTCCTGGGAATCGCTTACCAGCACTTGAGGATCCAGATATCGACGCTGATTGTTTTCTATTACCCCCAAACCCAGATGTTCTGACCGATTTCAGTGTAGGCGTAGCAGTAATAGTTGGTGTGAAGTCTGCGCGAGTGATAGTAGTGGCACTACTTAATGATGGCACTCGTTTTGGACTGAAAGTCGGTCTGTTTCTTGACGCGAAAGGTATAATTACTGGTGTAAATGAAGGTTTTTTAGTTGTAAATGTAAGTCGCGATTTTTTTCGAGTTGATCCATCGTCTTCTTCATCACTTTCATACCGTATTTCAGTCGTAGTTTCAGGCTCTGCTACTGAACTCTCTATGACCTCAGGAGTAGGGCTTATAAGTATGCTCTCCGTAGTTGTCGAAGTTGTAATATTCTCACTTTGTGTACTAGTTTCATTGTTCAGTGTTTTTTGATCGCTTGTTACTACAGTAGAGTCACCTGAAATTACAGCCACTTGTGAGAATAAAATCTTTTTCTCATTTTCCGGTGCTGGGGATGGTTTCACTTCAGCGAATAAGTTATCTATGTAAGTACCCAAAAGGAGAGTAGGTGACGCAGAATTTAAATCCGGTAACTGAGTAGGTATAATTTCTTCTTTAACAACAGTTGGAGTAATAAAAGGCTTCTCGCCTTTGTCCTGAATCAAATTCTTATCAACTGCACCGCTTGGGACTTTACGACCCAGTTGGTTATCTTCAACAACCTTTGTATTGTCTACGATGTTCGTTACAGTTTCCAAGCTGCTTCGTATTTGCGACGAGTTACCTGCATAAAAAGTAGTGAAGTATGTATATGTTGTGTAGAAAGTCGCTTTGCCGTCGTCTGGTTCTAAACTATCTTCGATAAGAGATGGCTTTATCTCTACTTCTAGATTTTTCGGTGGCAGGACGCTGTCGACGTCAATGGGAGTGGTGTCAATGGGACTTATAGTAGGCAAAACTTGAACTGATGGAGTGACTATGTTCGACACTATTTCTTCGCGACTTGTGATAGTCGTAGACTTGTCTTTGTAGAGAGTTGTCCAGTAGGTAAACGTTGTATAATAAGTTATTGGCAAGTTACTTTCTTCCTCGGGTTCTTTATTGGGCATTATAGTCTCCGTTACGACATTGGTTATGGTTTCCAAGCGGCTCTTAACTTTACTGGAATCTTTGCCAATGTACATAGTAGTAAAATAGGTGAAAGTTGTGTAACTAGTCTGCAACAGAAGCGTAGGCGACGGTAATATTTCATCGATGTTGCTTTCAGAGCTAATCTGGTCGTCCAATATGTTGTTACTGTCAAGATATTGCCTTTCACCTTTTGAAGACGATGATTTTACGTCAGTGACAAATGAATCAGCTTCTAATGGATTGGATTCGACACTAAACAACATGTCCACTTCAAGAGGGGGTGATGGTTGAGGATTCTCCTTTTTGTTGTACTCGACTGATTGGTCAGTCTGTTCCACGCTTACACTAGATTCCATAGACGAATTTTCTTCTGCGTTCGGAGGAGCCGTCATTTTAACCTGTTTGCAATTTCTGAAATCAAATTGGGCTTTCGTGTTCTCGACAGCTAAAGGATTACTCTTTGTGGGTATTAGCTCGTCGGGGCCGACGTAATTTGTGTAAACTTCACTTCGACTGCAAACATTAGCGTCCATGCCTACGTATATAGTTGTAAAGAAAGTATACGTTGTGAAATAAGTTTTCACAGCGTCGGGCTTAATACTTGCTATGAAATCGTCGCCTAATGAAGGTGTGGGTGTTTGAGAACCGTATACTTCGACTTCTATTGATTCGAGAACATCTTTATTCTTATATAAATTTATAACGCTACTAATTGCAGATGTATCAGTAGGCCGCCCGATCCCAACACTAGTAGGCGCTATCTCGTTTTCATTAAATGCTCCCAATAATAATGGGTTCAAATTAGCTAAGTCAATTGTTGATGTTATAATGTTAGTAACAATTGATTTATGACTAGCTACGCTCGTTGTTGAGTCACCAAAGAATGTGGTGAAGTATGTGTACGTAGTGTACAGAGTTTTATAGATGACATCTATCTCATTTTCCTGATCTTCTGAGCTATCCTCTTCAGAAATTGGTTTTTCAGTTGTGGTGGTAGTTGTTTTATGTTCAGAACTTACTGAAACTTCAACGTGGTTTTGTGTCGTTATACGCTCTGTGGTAAAGGAAGATGTTACGTCTTTTTCTTCGCTATCTGCACTTTCGTCAGAATTTGCCATATTAGTGGCAACGAGAATTATTGGGTTATCCACTTCCTCAGACACTTTCTTTTCTTCTTCAGATTTAGTATTGTCTTCAACATAAGTAGATTCTGTTAATATTTCCAAATTGGTTTCAGGTACTTCTTGAATAGTCTCTGGTACTTCCAAATTACTGTGTACGGAATAATTAACATCAACAGAAGTAACCACAGAGGTAGGCTCAATATGGATATTAGTTTTGCAAACAACGTTCGTGTAAAAACCTATGTTGCTTTCAACTACTACGTCAGATTTAACCGAGGTTGTAGTTTCCGTACTTTCCAAGGGAATAAAATATGTAGTTAGGTAAGTCAGTGTTTTGTACTCGGTGGTCATAGTCGATTGAGTTTCGAGACCATCAGTGCATATAACATCTTCATGGAAATCATGAATTTCGTGTACAGTTTCTGTCGTTGTCTCCAATTCTTCTGAAGATTCGCCGCTATGACCACTTTCAGTGGTAGACATTACATCAAACTCAGTCTCTGTAGTAGTTTCATTTTCTTCTTCGTCCTCTTGGTTCTCTTCAGGTTTTTCAGTAATCTCAGCAGCTGTATTATCGCTCTCTTCTTCAGAGTTAGAAAAGATTTCTTTTATGTTTGACTCAGTAACTATGGACTCTGTGGATTCTTCGTAAATAGTAGATGAAGGTTGTAAGGATGACAACGGTTCTGTTGCCTGTGAGCTGTATTCTTGTATTGGTATCACTCCTAGATCATCAGTAATACGGGTACTCTCTGTGGTTGTAAAAGCAGATTCTGAAGGTTGTATTACATCTAAATTAAGCTGAAATCCATTGTTATATTGAACACTAATGGAGTCCGGCACTTTATCGTCAATTTCATAAATTGCTTTATTGAGACTTTCTTCATCGTTAAATAATGCCTTTTCAGACCTATTATCTTCACCACTGCTGGGTAATGTTATAAAAGTATTGTCACTTTGAGTAGTTTCAGTAGTTTCATGAGCTTTATATGTTTGAGTTGCAACGGGAATGTCAGCAGATAAGAAAGTAATTTTTGTTGCTAGTTGATCAACTCGCTTAGCCGAAGGGTAAACGTTTACTTCGTCTGGATTTTGAGGTTGGGAAATGTCTGTATTGGGAGTGAATACAATAACGGTGTCACCTACCACGGTCGTGAAGTCAGCAAAGCCTTCGTACGTAAAGGTTTTCTTTGGTCTCGGTTCACTTTTTTGTCCAAACAATTTTTTAGGCAATTTCGTTTGTTGATACGTCTGAGCCTGTGGGCGCGATTCAACGTTGTCGATATAATAAAATATGGGAGAGAATTCGTTTTTTATTGTAAACGTGGGTAAATCTAATTCGGGCTTAACCTTACTAACATTTGATTCGTTTATAACTTCTTCTTTAATGTGAGAATCAACGTCTATTGATTCTGTGACAGGTTCATATGCTTTGCTCTGGCGGTGCAGAGTGTTAACATTTTCTATAATCGATGGCTGTAATATAAATTCGAATTTCTTTTCGCTCTCGATGGATGGCCCGTCAAGGAAGTTGTAAGCATCATTTTGCACGTAACGCGGAATCTCTTTGACCGGTTGTACTCTTCGCGCGACTGGTTCCTCATAAACTTGATTATCAAAACTACTTTCCGGTGCGGATGGAGAGTTCCAGTACTTCAAATTATCCTGAACGGGTTTACTAGCATAAACAATTTCCATTTTACTATTCGGTTCAAGGTAATCTGTATTCTTAAGAGCAATCTTCTCCGGTTCTATAAAGCCTAGATCTTGCTTCACGTTCCATTGTCCATCGAAAGCGGAATGCGCACGAGTTGGCTTAACTATCACAGGATCGTCAACATTTGACGGCTTATTGTACAGCACTAAAGAAGATTTAGTCAACAATTGGGCGTAAATACGACCATTGTCTAACGTTGTCCCGAGTATTTGTGTGGCGTATTCTGTCGTGACTCCATCTTGGATGAAGGTTCTGGCCGTTGACGTCAGGAGGCCGATAAGGGGTTTGACGCTGTGGTACCTTCCGATCCTCGAGTTATAGTCTCTCTTCTGGTCATTAACAAGGAGTACTGTCAAGTCTGGTCAGGTCGTCATGGAGATTGGGAGCGTGAGGTGCATTATGGTACAAAGTCCGTTTGAGGTGTTCCACGACCGGAGAGGATTAGATTTGAAAGAGAAAGAAAACATACAATTAATACAATATAAATAATAGAAGCTAATAGGTCATCGCATTCGTGTTAGCACTATATCTACAGCTCTTTCGTCATATTTGGTATTGATGATGTGATACCATGATGGTCATGACATATTTATGATGTGACTTCTTTTGAGAATCTTTGTATTAATTATTATTATTATATCGTTACGTCTTCTCATAAGTCCCAAGTATATTTGAGGACCAATGATACATGCATTTGAATTCAAACGTATGCAGGTTTCCTCTCGATGTTTTCCTTCACCATAAATATCATGGATCAATCATCAATATCAAATATCAGAGTAGAATAAACTATTCACAAAACTTTTAATTTAATTTGAAGTTTCGAAGACAGGCAGTAAAGATTATGAAGATTGAGGAAATAAAATTAAAAAGAAAAAATAAGTAGGAAGTTAACAATTAGAGATATATATAGTCAAGCAAAGTATTTTTTACAGAAATGTAAGGTTGAGGGAAAATGCAGGTAAGGTAAACTCACCCCTGTTCTCTGGGACGCCTTCCCTCTTCACTCGAGAGGACTCAATTAATTCGTCGTTTTGTGCTTCTGTAACAAATAAAAACTTTTTTTAGTTTTTCACGGCTTATTTTGTTTTAAGCATTAAGGTAGCAAACCAGGACGGCCTGCTTGAAGGTAAGCGGTTATCATCGCCTTTGGACGCACACATGCAACATTTAGGTGCACAAAATTACCCTTTTTTTTTATACCACATGGGTGGCAAACAAGCCTGCGGTCCGCCTTATGGTATGCGGTTACCAATGCCTATGGACGCTTGCAACACCAGGGGTATCACTCGCGCGTTGCCAACCTTGCAGGAATCTTTTCACACCCTTCTTGAAGAACTCCAGGCTGTACTCCACAGGGAAAACCTCAACGGGGAGCTCATTCCACAGCCTGAGCGTTCGCGGAAGAAAACTCCTTTGGAAGCGCACAGTGCGAGACCTTTGTGACCTAATGTTTGCTCATAAATAACATTGAGGTCTTCTACAACAAGAAAATCGCAGCCAAGTTAGTTTAATTACAACATTCAGACTGGAGAAACATTGAGCAAATGTTATTGACCTAAAGAAAAACAAAACACAAATCAGTATCCAAGATCCGATATTGAAACGAGTTTCAAAATATTTTTACAAATCATTTTGGTGAAGAGATCGAATCTATCTAATTAAACAAGACACTATCTGGGCATTGCACTAAGTCATGTGGGTAACTTGTAGTCTGGTTATGCTACCCGGTTTGGTTTCGCAATGGTTACACAAACCAGATATATTGTAGAAAGTCAGTGTTGCAAGGTCGAATAAAAATAGTGGCTGGTTATTTGTTCAAAAATATGAATGCACTAATTAAGGTTTTTAGCGCAAGAGCCTTCTAGCGAATTGCATAGGTTATATTTTTCTACACACAAATTACCATTGACAGAACGATCTATTTGTGAATTTATTCGCTTCGCACGGGTGGGCATAAGATTTTGTCTATATATATATCCTCACGCCTTCCCACAAGGGTCCCCGAAGGGGTAGCCAGAGGTGTATAGGTAATACCCACACACCCACTTTCCGCCAGAGGTATATTAGGTGCCAACGTGACAGATGGCGAGTCCATCGCCGTTACTCAAGCACGACTATACATACGCCTTTGAATTTCTTCTCAGACGTATGCAGGTTTCCTCTCGATGTTTTCCTTCACCGTAAAGCTCGTGGTGTGACTAATCACTGTACTTAAGTTCAGAAAAACTCATTGGTACAGTCGGGATTCGAACTTGCGACCTTTGCGTCGTAAGCAACTGCTCGAACCACTCGGCCACCACGGCTCTCTCTCTTTCTCTCACGGCTATTTATTCTATAAAAGATAATATTATAGCCCATGTCACTCAGGGTGAATGTAGTTTTCCAATGGTGAAAGAATTTTTCAAATCGGTCCAGTAGTTTCGGAGCCTATTCCATGCAAACAAACAATCAAATCTTTCTTCTTGATCTTTAGTATTAGTATAGATTACGCCTTTCTACAAGAATCCCCGGTGGGTAGGCAGAGTAACAACATCCACTTTTCGTTGGCTAGGAATCATCATGAACTATGATAAGTAGCTTGCCGTTTCTAAAGCATGACTATACATATTATCTCCAGCGAAAGAAGGGTTGTGCCATTTACCCTTCGAGGACCGTTGTGTTGCGCGAAGATACATATAAGTTTAAGAAGATAACTAAGCTAACCTACGTGTAATTTTGAAACCATACCAATACCTAATTACTAGTACTAACATACATTTAATAATGACAATGCGCCAATGTCAGAGTGCCAATTTTTTTTTCATATTTCTTAATTTTTAACATAGCTGTAACTTTAATAATATTACTTATTAGGCGTATGTATAGTCGTGCTGGAGTAAAGGCGATGGACTCGCCATCTGTCACGTTGGCACCTAATATACCTCTGGCGGAAAGTGGGTGTGTGGGTATTACCTATACACCTCTGCCTACCCCTTCGGGGACCCTTGTGGGAAGGCGTGAGGATATATTATATTACTTATTAGGTACTCAAAAATAAAGATTATTATGGACCTACCTATAGAAACCATTCGCCGCATGAGGCATAATAACTAGACGGATAATTAGAGCAACAAGGGTTCGAATCCTGCCGATATACAATTTTAAACATCCATAAAGTATTTAGAAATAGCATGTAATTATCACTTAGCTGGGTGTATCAGTTTTCACTGGCATAGTGGTCAGTAGGGATGCGCGTGCGCAGAATTATGTTGACCCTGATTGGAATTGGGTCGGATGTGTGACACAGTACGTGAACCACCTTCCTATTACTTGCACGGAAGTTATATACATACATAGCATGCCAAGCCTCACCGGCTAGAGAGAGAGAGAGAGAGAGAGCGCCAGTACTGTCTAGGCTTAGACCGCTTCATACACATTCATCAGACTCTTCATACATAAATGGATATAGTCGTTTGAATGTGCCAATCACGCGCTAAAAGCTCTTTTATTAGGAAAACCACCAACCAACAAAAAAAATATTAAAAGTCATCACCATTTTATGTCATGTATAACTTCAAGGGTCCAAGATGTAGGCAGTGGTATAATTACACCCGCATTTCGCCAACGAAAAATGTATCTACCAACGTGACAGATGGCTATCTGACTAGATGGATGTACTTGGAACTTCCAATTACATCCAACTAGTGTAAGATATATCTTTATATATAGTTGTAAAATGTATAGTAATAAATATGTAAAATTTTTGCCGTGGTCGCCGAGTGGTTCGAGCAGTTGCCTGCGACGCAAAGGTCGCAAGTTCGAATCTCGACTGTACCAATGAGTTTTTCTGGACTTAAGTACAGTGATTAGTCACACCACGAGCTTTACGGTGAAGGAAAACATCGATAGGAAACCTGCATACGTCTGAGAAGAAATTCAAAGGCGTATGTATAGTCGTGCTGGAGTAACGGCGATGGATTCGCCATCTGTCACGTTGGCACCTAATATATCTCTGGTGGAATGTGGGTGTGTGGGTATTACCTATACACCTCTGCCTACCCCTTCGGGGACCCTTGTGGGAAGGCGTGAGGATATATTATTATATTATATTATTATAAAATAATAAATAATAATAATATATCCTCTATATTATATTATTATTATAAAATTATAATACTATACTATACTATTATAAAATTTATGTAAAATATATATATAGTTGTTATTTACGGTGGTGTGATGTCGAAGCCTTTTTGAACCAACTATCCAAACGCAAATGACTACTTACAAAAGCAATCGGCTACTACGGCTTATCTCTTTTCACACATTATTCTATCGCAAGAAATATGAGCGTTTAGAGCTTTGAATTACTTTAAATTACTTCCGATGTCTTTTAATTCAATTTTAGTGGGACAAGTACCTGATTATACACATTATAACTTATCAAACCATTTCCATCTCTATTACCAATGACCGTAGTATAAAATTAGCTTGCGTAATTTCAAAAGTAGGAAAGAATGCCACTTTACAATATAAAGGGTAATTATACGCATAGAACTGTCAAAACAGTAATTATTTCGCACGTTCTCCTTTCAAAAGACAAAATCATTTGCTTCCGCAATTATCACGTTTGCGCCTTATTACCGAGATTTAAAGCTTAAAATTGGTTGATTTTTTTTTGACAAGCCGCACTATGTTGTTCTAAATTCAAAACCTGTGTTCAAAAGTGACATTTTGTTTATTTTCGACGCTAGACTAGTTCGTTCACAACTTAACATGGCGGCTTGATGTTATCGAAATAGTTATTTTCTTTCTAATGTTTATTTTTACTTTTAGGACGTTTCACTTTCGCCATTGTCGATTTGAATGAAAGTAAAATGGTTGTCGTTTTGTTAGCACTACGTACTTTCAAATCGTGTAGAAAGGTCCCTTCTTGTAACGGTGGCTGAAGGTCGACGACAATTATCTTTCTTAAACTAAATACTTTATATTAATTTTATGTTTTTAATACAATCGACACCACGGAAATAACAAGATGGTGCTAAGATAACGATATTCACAAATATGCATTTTTAACGTTTGAGTTTATATGAAAACGATTTCTGGATTTGGTTAAATGGACGCATACCTCATTTCACGAAATCGGTTCAGTAATTTAGATTGTACAAGGTAACGCATTACGAAAAGACATATTAGTACATAGACAGTAAAAAAAAAGAAATAATTCATAAATGAAGTAATTCATGCATATATAATATTTGTTTGGAAACATAACCTTTGCCGAAATAAAAAAAAACACTTAGCACTTGATTGCAGCGCCACCTAGCGGGTCTAATAGTGAATTTAAAATATGCAAGTATGCATTCGAGCGATGCAAAATTATCATAATCGGCACAGGCGCTTTGGGTCAGGTGAAGCACGTATACTTTTGGTGTACCATAAACCAATTCCATAGTGATTGCATTGTAAACCAATAATACGAAGGCAGTTTAATTATTATTATTTCTACGTCTTATATATATATATCCTCACGCCTTCCCACAAGTGTCCCCGAAGGGGTAGGCAGAGGTGTATAGGTAATACCCACACACCCACTTTCCGTCTTTTTATTATTATTATATAGTTTACTATGAAAACCTACCTCATATAAAACCTCTTTAAAACGAACGCCATTTACGAAATGAGACTCCTACCTTTATGGCTTGAACTGTACAAAAACCTAGCTGTGCGAACGGGATACCTATACCATGGTAATACAAGAGTGAGTGAGAGGCGAGATATCTATGTCAGTGGGTGAAGCAGCGTCAATGCACCTTGTAAATGAGTTACAACTTCTTTTTATGGAATTAATGTTTAGTAAATGTTAATGTAGAGCCAGTTCTGTTGACTTGCCAGTCGTAGGCTCAGTTCCTGCGCATTCCATTCCTAGCCTATACTTGGGTGCACAGTTGGTGACAAGCTTAGCTAAGCAATGACAGGTTTGAACCTGAACCAACGCGTTTTCTTAACTTCATAACAGTGATTTATCACCACGAGCTTCACAGTGAAAGAAAACACTGGAAAACTGAATATGACGAGTTTCAAAAACACACCAAATTTTTAGTCTTGGGACAAAGTGGGTGACTTATCCTTCCGGCGACTACTGCTGGCAGACTAAGGATTTACTTATTTCCTCGTATTCTTACGACCTCTGTTCTGTATCTATATCTATATCTTCTTTTACCTAATTAGTAGTTCTTTCTTGAATGCACTTATGTACCTATGTATGAATGGCAATACAGTCGCACCATAACGTGCTATTTACCATGTTTAGAGCTAGGATTCATATACTTCGTGTTCTTTTAATATCTTCAGTGTGCTTAATGCCGTTGTGTGAGTTGTGTATTGTAGCTATATGTAGTTGTAGCATAAAATTTGCCATGTTTATACTTCATATTCAAGGAGTATAACGTCTCTATAGATAAAACCTCATTGCTATTTACAATATAAGATTTTTTCGAACTTGCGATCTTTGTGTCGCAGGCAACTGCTCGAACCACATGGCCACCACGGCTCATATTTTTTTAAGCTATATTTTTAGCTATATTGACTGATGAATATGTAAGTCTAGAGAGAACTGGCGCTCTATACTCGCCTACCCCGTTAGGAACTCGGCGTGATGATATGCTAATGATATTAAAATTACGTCTACAAATTTATCGTTCAAATCAAAATCAAAATATTTTTATTTCACATAAGCCTAGGTGGGCACTAATAATATAATAATATATCCTCACGCCTTCCCACAAGGGTCCCCGAAGGGGTAGGCAGAGGTGTATAGGTAATACCCACACACCCACTTTCCGCCAGAGGTATATTAGGTGCCAACGTGACAGATGGCGAGTCCATCGCCGTTACTCAAGCACGACTATACATACGCCTTTTGAATTACTTCTCAGACGTATGCAGGTTTCCTCTCGATGTTTTCTTTCACCGTAAAGCTCGTGGTGTGACTAATCACTGTACTTAAGTTCAGAAAAACTCATTGGTACAGGCGGGATTCGAACTTGCGACCTTTGCGTCGCAGGCAACTGCTCGAACCACTCGGCCACCACGGCTATATAACTGGTGGGCACTAATAAAACGTCGAAAAAGGTGCACGTTTCGTTTCCATGGAGAAAATCTCACTGAAGATCTTTCCGATGCTGTAAGACTAATTGTTATGTCTTTTGAACTTTGATCTAAACAAATCATTATGGCTTAACGGACATTTAAGATCTACATAAACATTTAATATACTCAATCTTCGTTTATAGAATATACCAACGCCTTATAACTGTAGCAAGTAGAAAACCTTTAGAACCAATAGTTCTAGGCTTACACAAGGCATTTATATTTTGTAATATTAGCTTAGTCACACTTATTCAGGTCGTTGAAAACATTGTCGTCTGAGCTGCTGGGAAATATATTTATTACTAGCCGAGCCCCGCTGTTTCGCTTGCGTTAAATGGTATTTTACACATACATATATATATATCAACACGCCAAGTCCCTAAGGGGTAGACAGAGATTATAGAACGCCAGTTCTCTCTAGACTTACATACCTCTTTCGCTTCGTCCACATTCATCAGTCTTTTCATACATGCTCGTCGGTAAATTGTATTTTAATGGTGGAAATGATTTTTTTTCTATAACGTGTTAATCTAGCTAATAATCTATCTCTGTGACGAATTTCATCCAATTCCGTTCAGTTGTTTTTGTAAAGTGATTATGTAACAAACATCCATACTTACAAGTTTTCTCAATAATAATATTAGTAGGATAGGATTATCGTCGTTATCAAAAGAGCCGTGGTGGAACTTGCCACGCTAAGGTTGTAAGTTCGAATCTCGATGGTACCAATAACTTTTATAAACTTAAGTACGGTGATTAGTTACACCAGTTTTACGGTGAAGAAAAACATTGAGAGGAAACCTGCATACCTTCGCCAAGAAATACAAGGTGTTGTTAGCGGGTCTGACGCCATTTTTTTACATACTACATTGTTTTTAATGATTCTCTTCCCAAACGTTGGTAGGTCTTCCCTCTTACACCCCGTAATGCGATATATCACAGATAATTAGAAATCATTGATCCAGACCAGCGGTTGAACTTGCAATATTAACTTTAGCGGTGGCTTCTTAATCTACTCGACCACAACGTATAATTGAGCAAAGGTAATATAATGTATATTTAATAAAATGTGAACGCAAGTGGAGTCATCGCTAACAAGCGCTGTGTAAATAATTGCCCGGAGCATTATGACATCTTTACCGTGGGAATTTCTTGCGAAAACTATTGGGGAAATACACTTTATACGACTACACTGAACATAGCGGTTTCGTTACAAGTAAAAAATTTGTTGAAACAAATAATTGTATCGTTTCTCATGATTTTGCTACGAAAACCTTAAGTCAGGCACATCTTCAATGCTAAGTAAATACAGTTTAAACCAGCCACTGTGGGGTTAGGTGCTCGGCATAATAGGGTGTAACTGATTTGCGAGCTAATACATACTCAAATAAATATAATAATATAATATAATATATCCTCACGCCTTCCCACAAGGGTCCCCGAAGGGGTAGGCAGAGGTGTATAGATAATACCCACACACCCACTTTCCGCCAGAGGTATATCAGGTGCCAACGTGACAGATGGCGAGTCCATCGCCGTTACTCAAGCACGGCTATACATACGCCTTTGAATTTCTTCTCAGACGTATGCAGGTTTCCTCTCGATGTTTTCCTTCACCGTAAAGCTCGAGGTGTGACTAATCACTGTACCTACTTAAGTTCAGAATATTATCTTATGTATGTATCCATGTTATTCAATCTCTATGCCGTCAATAATAAATTCACTATCGGCAACGCCAACTAGGTATATCTTGAACAAAGAAGCTGTTTAAAACAAGGTATCTACATATCTTGAACCGCGTAATGGGCACAATTGTCAGAAAAACTCATTGGTACAGTCGGGATTCGAAATCTGCGATCTTTGCATCGCAGGCAACTACTCGGACCGCTCGGCCACCACGGCTCGGGATAATAATATATAGAGACTAATATAGTTTGTGTGTTTGTTTTAAGAAACAAATCACACAGAAGAAGCTCAGAGTACACAATCAGTTTCGGGTGCTGATGGCACCAACTTTATTTGTTAAGGCTTTTTAGGTGTTAAAGAATTAACTTAAAGGCCATACTAGTAACTGAACATCACAGCAAATAACAAAAAGTTTATTCAAACGAGAAGATATGATGTCACGCAAATTAAATTAACTCACGACAAGGATAACTAGTTTTTAAGTAATTTTATAAATTTTTTGTCAAATCAATAATATTTGTTATAATAATATATCCTCACGCCTTCCCACAAGGGTCCCCGAAGGGGTAGGCAGAGGTGTATAGGTAATACCCACACACCCACTTTCCGCCAGAGGTATATTAGGTGCCAACGTGACAGATGGCGAGTCCATCGCCGTTACTCAAGCACGACTATACATACGCCTTTGAATTTCTTCTCAGACGTATGCAGGTTTCGATGTTTTCCTTCACCGTTCAGCTCGTGGTGTGACTAATCACTGTACTTAAGTTCAGAAAAACTCATTGGTACAGTCGGGATTCGAACTTGCGACCTTTGCGTCGCAGGCAACTGCTCGAACCACTCGGCCACCACGGCTCATATATGTTATTATGTAATTATAGCTAATATTTGTTATTATGTAATTATAGTTTTTTTGCTAATATGTTAATATTACATCCTTATACAATAGACTTTGCACATGGTGAGGACTACCACCGGTTGAATCGCTGTGTATCCTACGAGTATATTTAAGTTCTCGAAGGGGTCTCTACGTGTTGGATATGTACCCCCGCTCAAGCCTAAGTAAAGGACCGGGCCTTTTACAGGACTTTATTATTATTATTTGGGTTTCAAAGAACGTATGCAAACGTATGATCTCTCAAATGAAGTTTTAACACAATATGGAGGGTATGAGAAAGTTTTGCAAGGTAGGAAATTGTCTAGAGATATCTCTAGTGTCGTATGTTCCTGCAGGCTGAGATGACCGCGTAACTTCAAGCGGGCTGATAAGTAGTTAAAAAAGTAATTGTTCTATTAGATCTGTACTCATGGTCGCGGATTCGATATCCGCCCGTAAAAAAACTCCTTTATTATGATCAATTGGTTTGTTTTATTTTTGGTATACATGATTTATCTTCATCTAAGCGATATAATTTAGATGAAACCAGCTCTAGCCAGTTACAAGCTATTTAAACCAGACTGAACTGCACAAACTACGCATTAGCTCTTGGGTAAAGTAGGTAATATCGACTTTTCGCCGATACATATAACATCTCTGTATTATTGCATAATTTTAAATTACTTACAAAAAAGGACTTAAGGTTGTATTTATCGAGGTTAAATGCAGACAAAAATACCGTGAGACCTCATTACACACCGCACCAATCATTCATAAACTCATTACAAAACACAACCCATTTCGATCGGCGATAAGCTCCATTGAATGGTCGGAAGTGTTAGCTTCCTAGTCCATCACGACGCGATGGCTTGCAGCATTACACAACGGTGTGATATAATCCTTATTTGCGTGTGTGTGATGAAAATGCTGTGGAAATTATATTAATAATAATAATCTTTACGCTTTCCCGACAAGGGTCCCGGAGGTCAAGGACACACTCCTTGCACTTTTAAAGTGCTAAGCAAACAAAGCTAAGGACACCCTCTGTTGGGTGTGGACCTCGGCTTATACTTATAGCAATGCTGGATCGTGAGCCAAGCTAGACTGGTCACTCTTAATAATTGGAACCCTTGTGGCAATGTGCCACGCTTGAAAGCGCGATTCAAATTGCCTGACCCGCCATCTATCGCCGCAATACACAAACATAAACTATATTTCATTTGAAATTGGAATATCAAATAAGAGAAACGGATTCTTAAAAAACTACTATTATCCTACATAGAAGGTCAACTGACAATGGATCTGGGTCACTGTGGCTGATCCCAAGCCGATGGTGAAAACAATACCGGCATGAGAAACTATGGTGTGTTCATTTGCATATAATGTGTACAAGTTGATTATTTAATAGGGATCATTATGCTAATTTCCTGGTGGTACGCATTTATATTTACTATTGAAAATAAGGATGGTAAATGGCCGAACGACCATAGACACAGTACGAGAATTATTTGTCATATTTTACTGACTTCCAAAAAGGAGGATGACATCAAGCAAACTTGGGCATAAAAAAGATTTTTATATTGATAAAGATATAGTCCTTTCTTAAATTCCAATAAATGCCATCCAATCCACTGAAATCTGATATTTTATTTTAACAACAACCCTCAAAAGCGGTACGCAGATGTATTCAATAAACCATGGTATAGCCTTATTTCTGAGATGTAACCGTATGGCAGTTACTTTAAAAAAACTATTTTAAAATAGGAAGACAAATAAGATTCTAAAACGAACATTCCAAATTCAAATCGCTTTAATTTGAAATGCGAACGAAGGCCAATGTTTGACCCCGCAGAAAGCGACGTGTGAGTGAGTGAAAGTAACATTGAAAAATATAAGATTTTCACATTCTGCCAAAACTTGTTCACACGCTTACTGTGTTAATTCATTGTGCATTCACGGTGTAACAACCGCGAAGATGTTTTTGTTACTGATGTTGTCATACATTGTCTAAGAAAATAGACAATATTCTATGCAAATATAGACCTTAATACAACTACAGAAGGAGTAACTTGAGGGCAATCAACGGTAATTCCAATTTTATTTGCTCACTCATGTTTATTTGTCAAATTGAAGATGACTCGTAACACTGTATTACATTGTGCAACTGTTATTAATTTACAAAAGTATACAATTAATTGAGACAACAGCTTTTTAAATATTTATATTCGACTTGGATATTAGTATTTTTAATGATGATAAATCTTGGGTTACGTATTAGAATGTAATTGGTCTCTACATCAGAGGTAAAAATACTATAGCATTATATTATATCTGCGTTTCACCCGCGTAAAATTCTATTTCCATGTAGATTTTGTATCTGGATTTCATCTAGAATAAAGGATAAATATACTATGTGTTAACCCAGACAATAATCTATCCCTGTGCCAAATTTTATCCAATTCCGTTTAGTAGTTTTTACATGAAAGAGGAACAAACATTTCACAAAGTTTCGTACTTATTATATGGATTCCAATTCATAGATAGTAAAAGTTTGGCCTAACCAATCTCGCAATACCTACTGCCTAAAAGAAAGTTGTCTCATTCCTTAGTATTAAAAAAAAAAAAACAAAGCACACGTTGGTATGCATTCGAAATTCAAAATGAAGAAAACCAGAGCGTACTTCCAACAAGACCACGATCGGTGTCGCATAACAGATTAACATTTTGCCTATAAATTGTTTTCTGCTTTATTTTTATGAGTGTAAAGTGTAATTTCCCTTATTATTCCAACTACTATAAGAGTAGAAGACTCGAATGTCAAGTACATGAAATCGATTATCAAGTCGTTGGCAAATTTTCGGACACTTTCGAATCGCGTTCGTTGGCATTGAGGTGAAAGACGATCAATTAGCAATTCATAAATACGGTTGCATTCTTTTAACGTGCAAACTGTTCGTGCTTCTTCAGTCCAAACTATTTTTATTTTTATTTTTTCTTACTAAATGGCGTCTATAAACTACACTTAAACCTTCCCTCATGAAAATGAGAGAATAGACAGACAGATACTGTTGGAGACTTTATTTTATAATATATTCTCGCCTACCTAAAAGGGTTTCCGATGGGGTAGGCAGATGTGATAGTACCCACTTATCGCCGGAGGTATATTTTAGGTGTCAACCTGATAGCGAGTCCATCGCCGTAACTCAAGCGCGATTATACATACGTCATTGAATTTCTTCACAAACGTATGCAGGTTTATTCTGGATGTTTACATTCACCGTTCGTGGTGTGACTACTCACTGCGTTCACGTTCAGAAAAACTCATTGGCACAGTCGGGTTTCGAACCGGCAATCTTTGTGTTGCAGGCTCGAACTACACGGCCACTACGCCCTTTTTTACTACGCTTTTATTAGCTTGATACGTATGTATGTTAGTATATTTGTATGTTAGTATGTAACGGAATCTTTGAACATGATTTTAACCCCCTTCAAAACGTCGGATTGACTCGAAATTTGGCATACTTATTAAGGACCGATGACAATTCAATATTTTAAACATTTTGACCCGTTATCCTATACAAAAAATCGCTAAAAAGCGATTTTTTGTATTCATTTTGCACTGCTAAGCAAAGGTGCTGATGCTGATTCGAAAGATAAACTTGATAATACGCTACGTAATAATCGTTAAAATAATCGCTAAAATAAACATTTTCTATTTTTTAGTTGGATTTTCTATAAAAAGTGTATTTTTTTAAACTATTCAAATTTTTTTATGTAGTGTTATAACAAATGTATCTTCGAATGTTGCAACGTTATAATTAATTAACTAACTTAAAATACTACTCCGTGTAAAGGTCGCTATAAGGTGTATGAGAGTAAAGACGTTGTATGGAGGTCAGAGGCGCGTCGAGAGTGAAACTACATTTTTTGTGGCCACACCCTAGTTGATCAGCACTTGTTGACCGCTGGGATTTAGCCGACTTTGTCTCTGATGTTCGAAATATCATTTAGCCGACTTTCAATAATAAGATTTTTTTATCGACTTCATATTTTTATATTCATTTTTTAAATTGAATACTTGACGATCGCAAAGCCTTTAGTTTTAAAGAAAAAAAATACTTATTTGAAGTAGGCACTTCAACTTTAGTTTAGTTCGACAATAAATCCAATCTATACTAATATTATAAAGAGGAAAGATTTGTATGTATGTATGTATTTGTATGTATGTATTTGTATGTATGTATTTTTGTATCGAATAGGCTCCAAAACTACTGGACCGAATTGAAAAATTCTTTAACCATAGGAAAGCTACATTCACCCTGAGTGACATCCTTACTAATATTATAAATGTGAATGTAAGTTTTTTTGTTACGCTTTCACGTAAAAACTACTTAACAGATCATCATGAAACTTTGTACACATATTCTTGGTGGTATTAGAAGTAACATAGGATACTTTTAATTGAAAAAAAAAACTTTTTTACGATAGATAAAAATGCCGTCAACGCCGACGAAGTCGCGGGCACAGCTAGTAGGTTATATTTTCTTTTATAAAAAAACTTATGCCTACACGTGCGAAGCCGGGACGAATCGCTATTCATATATATAGTCGAGAAGGACTAATTGCTAACAACAATCGCACCTTATATATTCATTGCTACCTCTACAATATTAAGTCTACGAGATTTTTAAAAATAGAATCAAAGCCTAACTCTAAGAGAGGTAGGGCATAACGGGTTTCCTGTTCGAATTTGGAGCTGCCCGACTGGGGCAGGACCTCCACCTTATAGAAGTCCGTAGCCAAATAACACAATTGTTTGTGTTGTGTTCCTACGTGGTGAATAAGGTTTCCAGTAATGAGCTCCTTGGGGAGGGGGAGGATTGTTACATTGTGTTGGAAGCAGAGGGATTAAACCCATTATGCTGCCAACACACTATAACTCTCCGTACACAGAGTGGCAACACGCAAGTGATACTTCGGTATCGTGAGCGTAAATAGGCTGCGGTAACCGTTTCCCATCAGATGGGCCGTATGCTTGTTTGCCACTCTTGTTGTATAAAAAAAAAAACTTTTATATATTACGACGACATGACAGATAGCAAGCCTATTACTGAACCTTATAAAAGTACTTATCTTCTGACACGCTATGAACTTCACCGTTATACTCGAAGTGTGATAAATCACTGTACTTCTCAGAAGACCACCAGGGTTTGAACTTCTAGTAGTGTCTATACTCTATACTCACTCAAACCTTGTATATAGTACAGCTATATATTTAAAATTGGAATTCACAGTCGATAAACACTATTTGTAATAAGTGGCAATTTACTTGTTGCCAGTATATAAAAAAAAAAATTATTTATGTGTAACAGTGAGTTACGAATTGTTTGTTTACAAAACTTCAAGCTAATAACAGTAACAATTTCAGTTAGATATATCGCCCGTAAAAACCACCGTAGCGTACAGTGTGAGGTTACGAAGTACTTAATTAGACGCTCGTAACGTAACCATAGACACGCCGTTTTAGGCCAACGGTGGCACACAACGGTCATCGACTGAGTATGGCAACACTATTTAAGTAATTTTGGGGCGAGTTGTGACATTGTACCATTATCATTATTCTGTATCATTGTCATCTTTACTGGTTAATTTAAGTTATGCATCGTTCGTTGAAGATTTTTTTCTTTTTTTTCTAAAAGATTTTTTTCTATTAGAAATTAGGGTTTTATACATTGTACGGTAGCGAATCCTAGGCAAGAACATAGCATAAATACAGTTGATATGCAATCTCTTCGAAACATGTGTGACGTAAAGATCTCTGGTCGAATCCGTAATGAAGGGATTCGCAAAACAACTTGTGTGAACGAGGGTTTGGTTGTAAAGTTGAAGATGTTACGTTAGTTTGGACATCTTGAAAGGAATGAAGAAGGATAGCCGAAGCAGATATAGGTAAGGCTAGTGTGTGCAAGAGGCAGAGGAAGACCACGTTCGAACTACCTGGATCAAATCGATCGGACGCTCAAAGATGGAACGTCAAGAGTACTCGAAACCGGCGAACATCGTGAAGAGACTGAAGCTTGCATCGGTTTGAGAGCCAATTCAAAGTCGCACGAATGTCTAGTCGTGTTTGAGACTCGCCAAGTAAATGAGGTGTTTTACACGTCTGCCTACCCCTCCAGTGACTCTTGTGGCTTAACTTATATAACCCTGATGTCTACCTAGTATAGAGTTACTTGACTTTGTCTGAAATATTTGTATAATTTTTATTCATAATATTTATTATCAACCAGTACAGGATTTGAACCCACACTCGTCCTCTAAAAGCACCAAATGTCAAGTGTAGTTAAATAAATAAAAATACATTGAGCAGGTCGTTGTATTTAACTCTCGAGTAGAGTTGTGTCGTATTGCAATACGTTTGCCTTGAACTTCATTAAAATCAGGTATATTTTGTATTCTACCGTAGAGGTTTCTAGAAGAATAAATGTATACGTGTTTACTATTAATTGATTATTAAAATAATATTTAAATCTATTAAGATAAGAATTTTTGTAGAATGTGTGAGTGAGCCAAATCGGAGATCAAATCGATCACACATTCAAGGATGGGAGTGTTCGAAAGCATCGAGCATGTATGAAGAGACTGCTTAATGTGAGTGAAGCGAATGATGTATGTAAGTCGAGAGGTACTGTACTCTCTCTACCTACGCCGTGGAGACTGAGCGTGATGGTATAACGATGATGTTTTATTGATGAGAGATACTAAAATATCACAACAATAAAATTAATGAGACTCGGGAATTATCAAAAAATTCTCTTATCGAAAAAAAAATTGTTGTTTCACAAATGCTGCCAAGATTTTCCCTAAGCGTTGCAAAATTGTATGTGATATATATTTTATCTCGTGAGTGTATTTTGTTTGGTCTCAATTTCGAATTGAAAAACCCGACATTCACTGCTCAACAAAATCGAAAGTGTGAAAAAGCGTTGGTTAAAAAAGTCTACAGATAAAGATTGAGGTCGGATCCAATTGGCACGAAACAGGTTCTCAAATCAAATAGGTAAACAGGTTGGTGTCCCTCACGTTGTTCTAGCCAGTACTTAATTACATAATATATCCTCACGCCTTCCCACAAGGGTCCCCGCAGGGATAGGCAGAGGTGTATAGGTAGTACACACACACCTAATTTCGGATATTAGGTGCCAGCGTGACAGATGGTGAGTCCATCGCCGTTACTCAAGCACGACTATACGTACGCCTCAAACGCATGGAGATTTCCTCTCAATGTTTTCTTTCACCGTAATCTCGTGTTATGACTAATCACTGTACTTAAATTCGGAAAACCTCTATGGTTCAGTCGGGATTCAAACGTGCAATATTTGTGGGCTACATGAACCAGTCGGCCAGCACGGCTCTTTTCGTAATTTAAATTACGTATCCTTTTATGACAATAATTTCGGCTGTTCGCTGTAACTTATTAATACAAAAAAGTTTCATTATAAGGTACAAGGTATTGTAATCCGTGAGGTAATTTAAAAAAATATTACTGGGCTTCCCTGTATCCCTGTCCCTTTAGATCTATGACGTCACACGTCCCCTCACGCATACTACTAGCGCCATCTGGACTGTTCTTTCCTTAGCCCTTATTGTATTTTTTACAAGAGTGCAGTTTACAATCTGTTTTCACATCAGACCATGACACAGAGTAGATCTAACGACATTCCTCTGCAATGTGTTAATCTTGGAAACCTGCTGTGTTTCACTGGCTCGTAAAATGGATGGATTCGATGTGAAAGCTCGCATATTATGATTGGTTATACTGGGCCGAATTTGAATTGGGAACCTCAATTTCCCGCTGTTAGACAACTCGAGCGAGCTAATCAGTGCGTTGTACATTGCTTTTATTTATAAACCATAGAACTATTTTTGTAAACTAGCTGTACTTAGCCAGACCTGTATATGGTTCAGGCTTTATGACTCGTTATGCGAGTAGTTTTATTACTTTTGCGTCCAAAAGATGGCTTTGTTTTTTTTTTATGTCAATTGTGTATTCGAATACACGCTTAAGTCAAATCAAGTAGCGTTTTTCTACTATATGAGTATTTAGAGTGCATAAACACGGACGTTGAGTTATTTGGAGATGAGTCACATAATTTAATACAACCGGATGTACGTTATATATAGACAACTTATTAATTAGTAGAATATATTAGCACAGAAATATATGAGCAAACAAATTTAATGTTTCATAATGTTTTAGCTCCAATATTTTTTCTTTGGAAATAATATCACTAACTGACCCTAAGTCCTTTTATCTGCCAACTATATAATAATACGACATCCTTTATCGGGTCTTAAAATGAAAGGAAACAAACGTATTACTTTACCATATATAAAGTCGAGAATATTTAAAAAATATACATTAAAATAATATGTAATAATTTTATTTCGGACATAAGCGGCCATATTTTGTAAGTAGGAATTAGTTACAATTAAGCCTTAGTAGGGGTAGGCAGAGGTGTATAGGAAGTATCCACACATCCTCTATCCGCTCGATATTTATATCTTAGGAGCTAATGTGACAGATGGCGAGTTCATCGCCGTTACTACGACGGCTATATATACGTCTGAATTTCTTCTCAGACGTATGCAGGTTTCCTCTCGATGATTTCCTTCACCGTAAAGCTCGTGGTGTGACTGATCACTGTAATTAATTTCAGAAAAACAAATCGGTACAGTCGGGATTCGAACGTTCAATCTTTGTGTTTTTTACAGGCATGAATAATGTTTTATTATGATTCCTATACTATAAATAATAATAATAATAGTATAAATACAAACTGTCAATACACAAATCTCACCACCCAATTATAATAAATAATAAATACCTGGAACAATTCCACACAAATTGACCTAGCCCCAAATTAAGCAAAGCTTGTGTTATGGTAACTAGACAACGATATATTTACTTATATAGATAGATATATACTTAAATACATAGGACATCCAAGACTAAGGTACAAATATTCGTGTTAATCACACACATACCCGCCCTCAGCGGGATTCGAACCCGCGACCTCAAGTTTCGCAGGACCTCTAACCACTAGACCAGACGGTCGTCAAATTTACAAAGTACTGTGTATATTTTGGTTATTATAACTCAATAATTATTATGACAAAAAAATTACATTTACGCTTCAGAGCTTGTCATATAGACATGAAAAGGTTTCATGTCATATAAGTAAATTGTAGTCTTTTCAATTCACTTCTATCTGAAACTGCTTTTACTCAGCTTGTCAAACAATATTGACCCTTACAGGCAATTCATTAAAGATCAGTACATACATACATGTAACAGGTTGTATAACCAGCGTAGCAGGAAATTTTGCGATAACAGATGGAAAGTAAGGTCGCTTTTCGAGGTCGTTCCTCGAAGTATTGTAGTTGCGTTCTTTGGGAGTTTTATTGTAAGGGTCAATAATTGATACACCGTCATGATGAAAACTAAGGGATCCAAAATATCCTTCACGACTCTTCATAAAAGTCCTAGAAGGGGTAGGCAGAGGTGTAACAAAACTCCTTTCGCCTTGGATATATTAAAGATCCCTAACAGTTGTCGAGTCCATCGCCGTCTCTCACGCACGATTTAGAATACGTCTTGGATGTTTTTCTTCACCGTTAAGCTCGTGGTGTGGTACAGTCGGGATTCGACCTGCAATCTTTTTCGCAATTCGTTGCCGGTGACTCGGATCGACCACTGCACATAGCAAATCATCGCTATCCAATGAACTTTTAAATGCGTAGTTGCTACCAATACTGGTTTCAAAAGGTTTTACAAACCAGTATTAAATGATATAAAATTAAACTTGAATGATCTCGCCTCGTTTCTCTGTTCGGGTGTCTCGATAGCTTCATATTAAAATAGCAACTTATTAATTATGCCTACCCCGTTAGGGACTTGGCGTGATCATATATATGTATGTAATCATCGAATATAATTTTAAATATCACTACAGTTTACAAAGTAGGTACCTATATGTGCTAATTGAAGGTCTATGCTATCAAATTGCAAAATTCATCAAAATCGGTCCAGCCGTTTCATCGTGAGGCAGTCACAAACGCTATTATACGCATACTGATTACATTACGTCATACGAAAATGAATCTTAAGTTAGTGTCACTATGTCGTATTTTCACGGTAAATGAGCACATACCGTCCATATATTTAATACATAATAGTTAAATCCAATTTCCAACAAATACGGAAACAAAAACCGATTAAAATCAAAGCCGAGAGAGCTTGCAAAACGAAAAACCTTACAAAACCGAATTACCTCACGAATACTGGCACATACAAAGTTACGGATATTAAGCAAATTATGCAAAACTCCGGTTATTATGAAAATTGTAGCAACTGAAGTGTTATGTAAAGGTGAGGGTTATAGCAAATATATAAAAGCCTTGGTGGCCGAGTGGTTCGAGTAGTTGCCTGCGACACAAAGATCGCAAATTCGAATCCCGACTGTTCCAATGAGTTTTTCTGAACGTACAGTGATTAGTCACACTACGAGCTTTACGGTGAAGGAAAACATCGAGAGGAAACCTGCATACGTCTGAGAAGAAATTCAAAGGGCTAATGTATAGTCGTGCTTGATTAACGGCGATGGATTCGTCATCTGCCACGCCACCTAAAATATATCTCTGGCGGAAAGTGTGTATATTGCCTATACACCTCTGCCTACCCCTTCGGGGACAGTTATTATATAACAGTTTTAGAGAACTAGAGAGAACTGGCGCAATACGCTCTCTAACTCTTTGCCTGCTCTCTACGCCTATCCCGTGAGGGACTCAGAGTGGGAATTACCCGGTAGTGAACTGTCGCAAGTATGTAAATTTGACGTATAGTTTCTTTGAATAATATCCGCCCTAGCGGCGTTTTACAGTGCACGCGTGGGCGATCATAGGGCGGGGAAACCAGTACTAAACATATAAATATGAGAGAGAGCTTGCAAGGTTGACTGAAATATTGAACATGTGTAGCTGTCAAAAGCCTTGTCTATAGATAGTTGAAACTGGGCTTCCGGTTTTATTCTGTGTTCCGGTTTTTGTCCAGTGCCAAATAGTAAAGAGTATTTTTATCAGGAAAAATGCAGTTACGTAGATTCATACACCGGTCTGCACCGAAGAGTTTTTTAAACGAAATTCCATCATATTTATAAAAATATATAATATATTTATAAAAAAATATATATATATTTACACTTTTATATATATATATTTATATATATCCTCACGCCTTCCCACAAGGGTCCCCGAAGGGGTAGGCAGAGGTGTATAGGTACTACCCACACACCCACTTTCCGCCAGAGGTATATTAGGTGCCAACGTGACAGATGGCGAGTCCATCGCCGTTACTCAAGCACGACTATAAATACGCCTTTGAATTTCTTCTCAGACGTATGCAGGTTTCCTCTCGATGTTTTCCTTCACCGTAAAGCTCGTGGTGTGACTAATCACTGTACTTAAGTTCAGAAAAAACTCATAGGTACAGTCGGGATTCGAACTTGCAACCTTTGCGTTGCAGGCAACTGCTCGAACCACTCGGCCACCACGGCTACACTTTTATATTCTAGTATTATGTCCAATCAAATATATTATTATGTATGTATCATATTTTTTATACAACAAGAGTGGCAAACAAGCATACGGCCCACCTGATGGGAAACGGTTACCGTAGCCTATTTACGCTCACGATACCGAAGTATCACTTGCGCGCTGCCACTCTGTGTTCGGAGAGTTATATGGTGTCGGCAGCATTATAGGTCTAATCCCTCGGTTGCCAAAACTATATAACAATCCTTCCCCCCCTACCTAAGGAGCTCATTACTGGACACCTTATTCCCCGAGTAGGAACAAAACACAAAAAATTGTGTTATTTGGCTACGGACTTCTATAAGGTGGAGGTCCTGCCCCAGTCGGGCAGCTCCAAATTAGAACGGAAAATCTGGTATGCTCTTTAAATAAGAAGCATTTATACATTTTATAAATATATAATATAACTTATTTATATTTACTTACTTACTTATTTACTTACTTATATTCCAATGTCGATATAAGGGGATAGTAAAAAAACGCTCAAAACTATGATAAAAAGAAAACAATATGCCATACCCGCCCTTAGCAAGAATCGAACCCGCGACCTCAAGTTACGAAGCTCTGATCACTGCTCCAGACCGTCGTAAAATCAAGTTTTTGTTTGCATGTTGTTCAACTAAATATCAGACACTTTCTGAATGAGATATATAACGCAACCAGAACGAAATGCACATACGCTGGTGGAATCTTTAATTTAAATGAAATTCTACCTTCGCTCTTGGAATGATGATTACGCTTTTCCAATAAAACGGGCTAGATACAATTTCTAGACAATGACCATCAGTGACCATCGCGGAGACAATTAAATAATAGCGAGATAAATCGACTAGCGTAACATCTCATGTAGACATTAGAGACTGCATTTACACCGTTGAACATAATATAAAGGTTTTTGGCTGCCTCTCGATAAACGCGGTGACGAAATATTAAAACCATTTCTCATTATTCGGTGTCACAATATTTTGCAGCTACATATTCATACAATTAACGGTAACTGTTATGTACTTAAATATTATGGACGGTATATTTTACGTTCACTTGTACTTAGCGTGGACTTAACGAGCGCTCATCGGAACTTAGTTGAGAAGTGCATACTTAAGTTCACATACAAGTTCTTCCTACTTGATACATACTACTTAGCTTATATACAAGTAAATACTGGTCCGTGCGGTCTACTATCCACAAACTACGTAACCGCGGAGTTGTCAAGTGTACATATACTCGTATCGAATCGAGCTTTGTATAAATCAATCTTATGGTTTTACTTACTTTGGTAAAATGTGTATTATCCGCCAAAACAAAATATATGCTTGTTCGGAGAGTTATGCTGTGTTGACTTATCCCTCTGCTGCCAACACAATATAATATACCTCCTCCTCCCCAAGGAGCTCATTGATAACCTTATTCATCGCGCATGAACACAACACAAAAAAATATTTGGCTACGGACTTCTATAAGGTATAGATCCCACTCCAGTCGGGCAGATCCCTAATCCAAATGGGAAAGCCTTTAGCTTTAATCAATGTAGCGCTAGATCGCGGGGGGTGGGGAGAGCAAAGGGATAGTTACCCCAGCAGTAAGACAAATAGGCGGAATTTTTCGTTAATTTTAAAATAACTTGCAACACAAGTCTTTTTCCAATAAAGCGACAGACTTCACAGTACGGTTTGACAACAGATACGGTAGGAAATATATAACAGTTAAAAATACCTCAGATGCAAGCAATGCGTGGCATTCATCACGCATTTCCTTTCCATAACTAGTCAAACGGTATATATAATATTTTCTATTACATGCTATATTCTTCGTAGCCCACAGTGGGTGCCCTTAGCTGTGTTGCTTAAAAATAAAGTGCCTGGCTGGGGGCCTAGGTCTCGCCATTGACCGGCTAAGTAGCAAAAGTTCCCGGAACTCACGCTACGAGAGACAATACAAAAAATAAATACAAAACCTACTATTTTCAAGAATACCTACATACATTTCACGCTGAATCCCTCACGGGGTAGGCAGAGCGTATAGAGCGTTAGTTCTCTCAAGACTTGCATACCTCTTTCGCTTCGTCCACATTCATCACACATGCACGTCGGTTTCGAGTATCTAAACCGCTCTCAGTCATAACATCGATAAATTCGTTCATCTTCTCAGCCATACCTCCTCTTACATTCCATACACCCATCTTACACTCTACATTCTTCATAAAATAACCGTATAGCTATCAGCATTGCTATCCAGCGTTGCAATGCTGCTAGTCTTCTTGGCACGTTGCCTCGGGGGATCGATTTGAGTTTAATATTTTATCTGTTACTTACAGATAGTTATTATATATTTTATCTGTTACTTTTTGTTAGTTATAAAACTGTTTTTTTATAAATATTGTTAATTTTTGTTACAGTAGATGGTATTATAATAAACATTTTAAGAGCAGTTGAAGAACTAATATTTCCTGCGTCGGTTAAATCTAAGACGTAGGTAATGAGCATTTTTATAACGTTGCCAAATATACATAACTATATAGGAAGTATATTTCAGTATATAGCCATCTATCGCGGGTTATATTTCAGTATATAGCCATCTATCGCGAGTTATATTTGCAATGTTCCTTTCTAATGCATGATAATATAGTGTTTGCAATGTTCGTCTGTTCCGCATCTCGCTAAACTAATCTGAAATAAGGTTGATGACCTTTTCAAAGGAGCTGTAGTTGCGTGGATTAAATATGTTACGTAGAAAGTCAAGATTACAGTTTCAAGCCCTGTCTATACCAATGAGATTATTATATATATCCTCACGCCTTTCCACAAGGATCCCCGAAGGGGTAGGCAGAGGTGTATAGGTAATACCCACACACCCACTTTCCGCCAGAGCTATATTAGGTGCCAACGTGACAGATGGCGAGTCCATCGCCGTTATTCCAGCACGACTATACATACGCCTTTGAATTGCTTCTCAGACGTATGCAGGTTTCCTCTCGATGTTTTCCTTCACCGTAAAGCTCGTGGTGTGACTAATCACTGTACTTAAGTTCAGAAAAACTCATTGGTACAGTCGGGATTCGAACTTGCGACCTTTACGTCGCAGGCAACTGCTACTGCTCGAACCACTCGGTCACCACGGCTCTATTATAAATATATTGAGGTATATATAGGTATTATAAATATATTGAGGTATATATAGGTAGCCAACGATGGAGATGTAAACTACGTTTCCGTTATTGTTGATGTTCACTATTGCCGTAAGTACCTGAAACAAACAAAACAATTGATAAATTAAATTATTAAAAAAAAATACGTATCTCTAAAATGATTACTTGTAAACCATAATTTCACACAAATTGACAACGCCCATATAAAAACAAAATATATTTAAGTTTAGTATATAACTTTTACATAGTAATAATAAATATTTTATTGTCGTTTATAAATATGTACAGTGTTTATTTGTATCATTTATTTTGTTAGATAAGTTTACATTAAAATATTTTTTTAATTAAATTAAAATATTCATTCGTACTATATATATATTGATATGTTTATTATGTTTTTATTATTATTTTACATAATAAATATTATACAGGGGTAAAAATGTATCACGGTTTTACGGCGAAGGTTGCACTCTGACACTACAAGTGTAAAAGACATCGACGCGCTAACAATACACATATACATCTTAATATATATAAATTACGTGTCACGTTGTTTGTCCGCGATGGGCTCCTAAACTACTTAACCGATTTCAATCAAATTTGCACACCATGTGCAGTTTGATCCAACTTGAATGATAGGATAGTTTAGATCACAATAGGACCCGATAGGTGGCGCTGCGATCGTGTTTCAGGAAGTTTTACTTTTTCACCCGGGCGAAGCTGGGCGAGACCGCTAATACTCTAAAAAACTTTATTTGCATCTTTTATCTTTAAAGGTATTATATATAATAGTCGATAGTATATATATAAAATAATGTTACACGGTATTTAAAGTCAGGTCATCGCGTGCGCATTTGACATTATCTTGTTATAAAACTGACTTGGTCCAAGTGAGGGGAGTTGGCTGTAATACGATCATGCACACTCCTTAGAACACATACATACAATTACTTGAATATCTATACTAATACTAATATAATAAGGCCGTCTGCTCTAGTGGTTAGAGCTTCTGACTGCGACGCAAAGGTCGCAAGTTCGAATCCCGACTGTACCAATGAGTTTTTTCTGAACTTAAGTACAGTGATTGTCACACCACGAGCTGAACGGTGAAGGAAAACATCGAGAGGAAACCTGCATACGTCTGAGAAGAAATTCAATGGCGTATGTATAGTCGTGCTTGAGTAACGGCGATGGACTCGCCATCTGTCACGTTGGCACCTAATATACCTCTGGCGGAAAGTGGGTGTATGGGTATTACCTATACACCTCTGCCTACCCCTTCGGGGACCCTTGTGGGAAGGCGTGAGGATATATTATATAACACGAATATTTGTACCTTAGTCTTGCATGTCCTATGTATTTAAGTATGTATCTATCTATATAAGTAAATATATCGTTGTCTAGTTACCATAACACAAGCTTTGCTTAATTTGGGACTAGGTCAAATTGTGTGGAATTGTCCCAAGGTATTTACGTTTGTTTTTTTTTATATTGGAACAAAAAAACATTTGCAACTGTTGACATATTATAAAGGTTGCTTGATGGGTTAATTTCAGGATCTACTTAACCGATCTGAAAATAATTGTTTTGAATAAAATAGCCCGTTTATTGAGAAAGGCTATTTATTATAGGCTATATAACTACGAGTGCCGTGGTGGCCGAGTGGTTCGAGCAGTTGCCTGCGGCGCAAAGGTCGCATGTTCGAATGCCGACTGTACCAATGAGATTTTTCTGAACTTAAGTACAGTGATTAGCCACACCACGAGCTTTACGGTGAAGGAAAACATCGAGAGGAAACCTGCATACGTCTGAGAAGCAATTCAAAGGCGTATGTATAGTCGTGCTGGAATAACGGCGATGGACTCGCCATCTGTCACGTTGGCACCTAATATACCTCTGGCGGAAAGTGGGTGTGTGGGTATTACCTATACACCTCTGCCTACCCCTTCGGGGACCCTTGTGGGAAGGCGTGAGGATATATATAACTACGTCAAATAGGAGCGGAGCATCAATTACAAATGTTGACATAAACGAGGAAAAAATATCTACGACGAAAAGTGTGTGTGTGTGCTACTTGCCTACGAGAAGGCATAAAGATATACATATATATTTATGAATTAAATTAATAGTATTATTTATCGCTCCGCGTACGCAATTAGGCCATTCCAATGGCTATACCGCATCGTTAAGCGTGAAAACGATACAACATGCTTGCCATTAATCGCAATATCTTGATCGTTATTATCGTCATCATCATCATATCATCACGCCGAGATTCATCATCGTTATTAACAGAGATATATATACAAATATATCTTATTCTACGACATCGTTGACTTTTATAACTGTAGAAACTTAATATTCCGTTTAGAATTGATGCTGTCAGGTGGCTTGGTATCAGTCATCTGCATTCGTCGGAGAGTTATCTGAATTCTTGATACCTTATTTGTTAATTATGAACTGACGATCTACTCTCTTTTTATTTACTGACTCAATGTAGGTTAATATACGCATAAATAACACACACATAAATATATATATTTTCCCTTTTAAAGAAACTGCGATCAGTCGCTTGACTATCATCAGGTGAGCTATGAGAGGATGGAGAGAGAGAGGAGATGGATGATGGTGTTTGGTGAGAAGGAGCAACAACTCCTTCTATCCTTGTTAAGGTAGCACATCAGCTCTCTAGAGTCTTACAATCCGGTTTGACTACAAGAGCATACTGGATAATGTGAAGAAGGAATGTGACCACAAAACGGAGGACTTCGGACGGGCAGATCACCGACCTGATGGGATCGTGACATCACAAAGTCGGTTGGAACTGTGGTGGAGACTAGTTCAGGATCGAGAACAGAGGCGTAGAAATGGGACGGCCATTTACCCGACAATGGATGCATGTAAGTTTAATATGACGACGATGTTGTACTTACTTAACCACTGATGTACATACTTATAATCAGCCTCTTTCCAGTAGGGGTAGGCAGAGACCAGTTCTTTCCACTTGCTACGATCCTTACATACTTGTTTCGCTTCGTCCACTTTCATTATTCCCTTCATACATACTCTTCGGCTTAGGGTAGTCATGAACTGGCCTTTTTTCAAGACGGCCCTGATTTGGTCTCGAAACGTCAACACTGATGCATATACAATATTTACCTCTCTGCCTACCCCATGAGAGACCGTGATTTGTATATGCGTGGTGGTATGTAAAACTTGTTCATTGCTTTTGTTATTCAAAAAAACGTTTTACGCCGTGAATTGACGTTTGCAAAGATACCCTTTGATGCGATCCTAGACATAAGATAATCGATCGAATCGATAATCGAGAAATATTTCGTATTACTCTTGGGCTTAGTCAGACTTAAACTGTAACTCATTCATTCCCTTCTAAGACTCTAAGAAGACAAACAAACAAACCTGGTGAAAGTTAGATCGTGCCCTACAGGTTGAAAGTGACAGGTAGTCTATGGTGTTTGTCTATGCTCTTTGTAAGACCTCAATGGTCGGTCTGCTGGTGGATTTCCCTTTCATTGGGCTTAGTCCTGAAGACTAAGCCCAAGAGTAATACGAAATCTTTCACACGGCCCCAGTGAATGAAAGGGAAATCCACCAGCAGACCGACCACTGAGATCTTACAAAGAGCATAGACAAACACCATAGACTACCTGTCACTTTCAACCTGTAGGGCACGATCTAACTTTCACCAGGTTTGTTTGTTTGTCTTCTTAGAGTCTTAGAAGGGAATGAATGAGTTACAGTTTAATTGTGTAATTGAAAGTATCTTAGTAATTTTTATTTGGTTTAGTAACGCATTTTTATGTTATTTTTGTTTAAATAAAATTACCTTATGTTATTTTTATTTTCAAAGCAGTGGTCGAGTGGTTCAAGTAGTTGCAACTAACCTATTGCAAGTTCGAATCCCGACTGTACCGATGTTTTTTTCTGAACTTAAGTACAGTGATTAGTGACACCACGAGGCTTACGGTGAATATGTCGAGAGAAAACCTGCATACGTTTGAGAACGAATTAAAGTCGTATAGTCGTGCTTGAGTAACGGCGATGGACTCGACGTCGGTCACGTTGGCACCTATATTTAATATAATATGTCTCTGGTGGAATGTGGGTGCGCTCCCAACACATCTCTCCTTCAAGTGAAGATATTATATATCAATTTATTACATGTCATCACTGTCTGACTGACTGATGACTGTGGACGAAGCGAAAGAGAGAGAAAAGTAGGTCTAAGAAGAACTGGCATTCTATTCTCTCTGCCTACCCCGTTAGAGATCGGCGTGATGATATGTATGTATGCAAGTACTTGCTAATAAAGCCTTAATTTGATATTAGCCGAGCCACAATGCTTTTCTTCCGAAACTACATGACAAAATAAATGTTGTAATATTGACAGCAAAAATCCGGAAGCAATTTCAAAATAACAACAAAAACTTGTATCACCTTTAACAATTGAACAATCCTTTAAGTATCTATATCGGTCACGATGTTGAAGTCAGCTTACGTAAAATATTGTTATTATGTTGTTTACTGCTTCCAATGGTCTACGTTAACTGGTTCTTAATATGCCGGACACCCCTGAGCGACTGGAAGGTACTGATGAACCAACACGCAGTGGTGTGCAGTGCAGATATGGAACACGAAATTATGTTGAAATTACAAACCTTCTTTGGTAGACTTGAAAGTTCTTATAACAAAAGTAGCGCTCTTTAAACTAATAACATGATAACTAAAGCTTTAAAGCCAATAATATAGATGTTATGTTCTCTATATAAGGAGTCTAAATCTTGAGATTGACAACTTACGTACGACGATACCTTGATTCTCTGTAATGTATAGTTTAACTAGCTGTCCCGCCCAGCTTCGCCCGGGTGAAAAACTAAATTAAACTAACTGAAACACGATCGCAGCGCCACCTATCGGGTCCAATTGTGATGTAAGCTATCCTATCTTTTAAGTTGGATCAAACTACTCACGGTGTGCAAATTTTATTGGAATCGGTTTAGTAGTTTAGGAGCCCATCGCGGACAAACAACGTGACACGTGATTTATATACATATATTAAGATTGCATACATTTTAAGTTTGAGACTTCATTTACAATTACTACAATTAACAAAAAAAACAGTCGTAAAACTAACTATAGATAACCGCTTACCACCAGGCAAACCGCATGCTTATTTGCCACGCTTGTGGTATAAAAAAATCTATATATAAAATATTCGTGCCAAATCGATATCACTAGAAAACATGCCGAGAAGACTGGCATTGCCACGCTGGACAGTAATGCTGATTCTCTGAGCTAGATACGTTCAGAGGTCACGTACTAATTTCAAATGTTTTCTTGGATAAATTAATTAAAATTTTAATAAATATAAACTTTGGAAATATTCTGCGTATTATTGTTTATGTTAGATTTTGGTGTGGTTTTTAAATGTTTTTTTTTTGTAGAATTAATTTTATCATAATCTCGAGAGTATTTATGATCAGAATTTGCGAATAATGATGGCGTCATCTCAATGAGCGATGATGATTCTTAGCAAAGATATTTCGTTTGGGAATTCAAGTCACGATTAAATGATAAACGTAACTAAATATAGCCGAATATAGCGTAATTTTGTTATAACTCCATTTGTTGTGTTAGTCCTTATGTTACAATAACAGAATGACTAGTTTTGAATAGGCATCTACTTATCTTAAAATATATATAACTAGCAACATCTATCTTTAAAACAAAGACTAGCCGTGTCGTGTGGTTTCACCTGTGTCAATTAGATTTTATTGGTAGATATTCTACGTGTTAATCCAGCTAATAAGTTATCTCTGTGTCAAATTTCATCCAATTCCTGGCAGCCGTTATGGCACGATTGAGCCACAAACATCCTCACAAACTTTCGCATTCATATCGTTAGTCAAAATTATTATTGTTAATTAGGGCTGGCTAAACAAAATATTGCCAGTTTTAAAGTATATCGTATTCTTATATGTAACTAAAATAATATTATCATATTTTTTTTATGTGTCAAGCATAAGCCATGACATAAGCCATAAGCAAGGCACACCTGATGGGAAACGGTCACCGTAGCCTATTTACGCTCACGATACGGAAGAATCACTTGCGCGTTACCACTCTGTATTTGGACAGCATAATGGGACAAATCACTTTGCTGCCAACACAATATATTCACCGCGTAGGAACACAACACAATAAATTATGTTATTTGGCTACGGAGTTCCATAAGGTGGAGGTCCTGCCCCAGTCGGGCAGCTCCAAATTCGAACGGAACACCAGTTATGCCCTACCTCTCTCAAACTGTCTCTACCTCCATTAGATACGTATAAGTAAATTTTCCCACGTTAGGATTCGTCATCGAACTTATAGGTATAGTGTTCTAATGCCAGACGGTGACTCTGTTCATTAGAGGTCAAATTTATAATAGATTACGTCACTTGACAATTTGGATGTTATTTAAAAATTACGATTAGGCCGAACTCTTGGCACTCCACTCCATTAATATATGGACCTCTTTGATTTCATCCACTTCCACGACTTCCCCCAAAACGTGATGCATGAATAATCCACGATTCATGCATCACGTTTTGGGGCTAACATTTCCATCTAGGTATTTATTGTTCAGTCAATTTCTAAGCACTTGGAACGCGTTTGTAATCATGACAATATTGAAGTTACAAAACTTCATTTGAACTAATTACAGATAATATATTTGTGCTTAAAGGCAATCATTCAAATTTCCTACTAAGTTCAGAGCTATGGATAGATATCATCTGTGCTTAGCCGACTACTTAACTTAACCGTGGCAACCAAAAGCAAACCGTAATAATTACACGCACTGGTTGTCGTATGCATTTGCAAGGTCTTTAACCTTAATGTACCTTTTTATTTAAAAAAAGAAGAACCGTGGTGGCCGAGTGCCTCAAGTAGCTGCCTGCAACACAAGGATTGCAAGTTCAAATGCCAACTGTACCAATAAGTTTTTCTGAACCTTTTACAATGGTTGGTCACTCTACGAGCCTTACGGGGAAGTTTCCTTTGAATTGTTTTAATATGTGTGTGATTGATGTACCTCTATATGAATTAATAAAAATACCTTTTTTTTTTTTTCGAGGGGGAAACCTTCTATAGGGACCGTCCTGGGGGGGGACGAACGAGTTATGTGAGATTTCTACTCACTAAAACCCCCTCGGTGGCCATCCTCTGTGTATATAGGAGGGCTCTGGGATCTCCTGAGGAACGCACCAGTGCCCCTTTGCTTTAGCACATCCCAGGGGCGCCTAGCTTCGCCTCTACTACCCTCGCTGTGCCTAATAAAAATACCTGCATTAAGGAGACCGTCTTTAATCTTCACCAGCATACCATTGGGGCACACCGAGGCTCGAACATGCAATAGTCGATTTGCAAGTGCCCACTACGACTCTAATTACTATACGATTTGACGTAATGTCAAATATTTGCTCGAGCTGTCACAATCGGAATGTTCTGTGCACTCACTGTGACTTTTTTACGAAATTTCATATATATACTTACCTCACTTTATATAATGGAATTAAGAATTCCGACTTGGGTCTAATTAGGTGGTAATTAAAAATGCATGGAAACCTCGTTGTTCGGTTAGGTTTTCATATGTTTATATTATGGTCTTATAAGAATGCAATAAGCGTGAATAAATAACTTCAAAAAGCATAACACACATATAAATTCTGTATCACACCGAATCACACACGGAATAGTCCTCACGCCTTCCCACAAGGGTCCCGAAGGGATGAGCAGATTAGACAAATTACTTTCAAGTAAGGCTCTGTCTATCACGATCTATCACGAATAAGACAGACTCACCTTCTTGTAGAAATGAAATTTGGAAATGAATACATCAGAATTTCACCGCTGCTTACCTTGATGACATTATCATAATTAAGATTAATTTGTTACAAAAAGTTTTTTTATATAATGAAGAAAATATAACATATAACAGTTTTTTTATATAACACTATCTCAATGTACAATGATTTATGTAAAGTTAAGCCTAAGGCAACTTGAATCCGACCAACTCTACCTGTAATGAATAATTTTATCAATTTATTTGTAGAGGCAGCAATTAACGGCGCAATTATTATGTAACGGTTTTACATAACAATATGCGAACCAGTGACTCTCAAACATTGTACAAGCTGAGTATAGTTTTCATATTAAAAATTCGAAGACAATTTAATACTAAAATTTCATTGATTTTTATAATGATATATCTATCTCCACAAAAGGATCTCCGAATGGGTAGACAGATATGTACCAACACTTTCTGTTTGACGAAGATTTACGCTACCATTGTAACAGATGGCTCACCTTGGCCCGTCGCCGAGAGAAACAAACGCTACAGTACATATGTTTTTGAATTGAATCTCAAACGTACATAGATATTATTTATTACACACTGTTCACTGAAAAAAAAATGAACAGGCACAATGATTGAAGTCTGAGAGGAAATTATGCGTAGATACATGACCCAGGATACTGCGTGTGAGGGGTACAGCAAGCAATCTGTCTCCATAAATATATATATAATCATACCTAATCCTTCGCAGGGCAGGCAGAGTATGACTAATTATGCTTTATATAATCATTTTCGGAGCAAATTGAACTCGCTATTTACTTCAGAAGTATTTTTTATCGTTCATAAATTACAAATATAGTAAGATATTCATGAAAAATTCATGAAGTCTTCATAACTATTCAGAGGCGGGCCAGATGACAGTTTGGCTGATAACAATCAACTAGCTGATGTACAAAATAATAAATGTCCTCCTCTGCTCATTTAGATCATACATAATGATATGAAAATAGCCTTTTAAATACACATGCTATGTTAAATGACGTTCGTCGAATTACAAAATAAAAATAATTTCTTTAACTCGAGAGATCGCTAGTTTCACGCTGAATTTACTATATATATATATATAGGGGACCCTTGTGGGAAGGCGTGAGGATATATTATTATTATTATTATTTGTTATGTCCCTCTATGTTAATCACTGCAATTGGTTCGCCGTACTAATAAACTATAAATACATACATAAGGAGAGAGAGAGGTACATCTTAAGAAGCCAACGCCACAGATGACAAATCCGTCGCAGATTCTCAAGCACTTAACATACGTGTCTGAATTTCATCTCAACGGATGCAGGTTTTCTCACAAAGTTTCCTCAATCATCGTAAAATAATTGCAAGTTATGAAATGTTACAGGATATCATAAACACAAGACGTGCCAAATGAGGCATGACATTTGCTAAGTTATCTAACTTACACACTTAGCATTTCACCAAGTCACAAAGTTATTACTATGTAACCACAAACCTATGTTTAAGTTCAAACAACTTATGACCAAATTATATGAATTACGTCATATTCGTGCCTCTAATGCCTTGCAGTTTACTTTTAACTAATATTAGCCGTAAATAAAGTCTGTATATAATTTTCCATCGTATATTTGAATGGCGTACAATCACGTGGACTGTCTGTTGGCAAGCGGTTACCTTATAAATACCTTACCTTAGAAATACCTAAAACTATGGAAACTGGGTGTGTGGGTACTACCTATACATCTCTGCCTAACCTTTCGGGGAACCTTACGGGAGGGAAGAAGGAAGGCGTGAGGTTATATAAAGCTATAGAAAGTAGTTCAAAAGCCTTCCAATTTGAGTTCATAAATCAGAATAGTAGAACCATAGTTAACTAGATATAGCCCGCGGGTGAACCGCGTGAAATTTTTTCCCTAGGTCGGTTTTTTTTCTGTTATAAAACAAATCCTATGCCATAATCACGCTACGAGTAGTAATCTCTGTGCCAAATTTCATCCAAATCCGTTCAGCAGTTTTTGCGTGGAAGCGGAACCAACGTCCTTACAAATATTTCCACTTAAATAACTAGGATTTGACAAGCAAGGTTTAAGAATTACATAATTAAGGACATTAAATAATCTTAACCATTTGAATTTTAAAAGACGTTCAAGGCTGGCTCGAGTAATAGTTGATTGGGCTACTTGCATACATTACTACCTACTACCAACTACTGTAACGGTGGTATTGTTGTTCATACCATGTGCACGGTCGACTATCATACAACCTACAAAGATATGATTGAAAAAATGTGACCATCAAATAACTGACATTTGACAGATGGGCATTTGACAGATGGGCATTTTAGGAAGCTATGTGGTCGAATAGTTCGAGTTGCCTGCCGTAGAAAGATTTGCAAGTTCGAATCCCGACTATGCCTACGAGTACTGCCCACTCCTTCGGGGATCTCTGTGTCAGGAAATACTTATAGGACGTTGTAATATTTGATAGGAAATTACCATTACCACTGTTTCCGGGGGAAATTTATTAGAAGAAATGGCGAACCAAACTCTCTGGTTTTCTTAATTTTAACTATGGTTCCTGCAAGAAGTCTTATACAATGATTATCATGTCGTCGAATCCCTAAACGGGTAGGCAAATATAATACAGTGCAATTAGACCCTAGACTCAAGAAACCCCCTTCATACACATTTATAAACGTTTGCGTACATGCTTGCCGGCTTCGAATAATCTTGACATTCCCTCATTCTTAGAGATCAATTCGGTCCAGGAAGTAGGAACGGTGCATATTTCAATTTCGATATTTTATATGTAATATCGTTAGTAAAAAAATAACATGAACAAATAAAATATTGAAATATATTAAGCCTCAGCAAACACTTGATAAGCAACACTTAAGGGAATGTAGTCCAATAAACAGTTATTCCGTTTGTCTGTCCTTGTGTCACTCCTACGTACGTCAAAAGTGGTTTAATGATATTCCTTTACAAAGGCTTGCCATTTGAGAAAATTGAATTGTCACTTCAAACTTGTAAGGCTATGTTTAATAATGTCAAATCGATGTGTATAGTGAGGGAAGCATAAACAAGATGGCGCTGCGGAAGTTCCACGGATAAAAACAAAGCTTGAAGTAACCTCTTTTAAGTTAAGCCGATGCGAATTTTAAATATGGAAGGAGACGTGCTCTACTAATTTTTTGCTATGGCAACTGAATTCAGTCCAGTGTTGGGCCCAATCTTGAGAAAGAATCCTTGAATATTACTGCCAGCGTCAGCGACAAGAAGTCTCATAATATTATATCAATAAACACGTATGTGTTGCATTCACAAAAAAAACATGACAATCGTGGGAACTAATAATTATACACTATTAATATCTACAGTTATGTTATAAAGAAGCAGACTTTGTTTGTTTAGTTGAAGGCGCGATATCTCGACAATAAACAATCAAAAAGAATTGTAAAATCTATACTCCGAAAGTTTTTTTTTTCTATTGCAGAAGTAAAGTATATGTGTGTATCTAGCGTATAAAATATGTTATTATGAACACTGGTTTAACGATAATAAATAACGCGCATGTGGACCAAAGCGCCAAACAAAATTCACTGACAGCTGTCATCTGTCAGCAGTCGCGCCAACCCGAAACTCACTGACAGCTGTCAGGCGTGCGAGCTTATACAACAGGAAGGATATATAGAGGCTACATGAAATCACCATGCTACTATACTACCCAAAGGAGCGCTTAATAAAATGTAGTGTAAGTGTAACCGTAATAAGCGGCCTGTCAATCTGTCCGTTGTAACTTTTATGTAAGAACTGCTTGGACATAATTATGCAACAGCAATATCTACACTTTGCATCTGTATCGAGTGTACAGTGTGAATTAAAAAACAATTCACTTTTGACTTTTCAATCCGGATTACATTCGTAGAGTTAACAGCTATGTTGTCGTCTTCTCTGATGCTTACATTTGCTTCTGTCCAGTGAAAACTCTTTGACCTCTCTATACATTATGACAGACATTTTGATCTGACCCATGTATGTCAATCTTTACCTTCTTTCTCTCTTTTCGTGTACCTTTCCTTCTAAGGATGAATGATAGTCAATAATATTGGTGGAACACTCACGTTTCGCCGTAAATAAATTTTATGGAACCTATTTATTCGACAGGTATGTTGCCATCTTTTAGACGTCATGTCTAAAAAATGTATATTGATATATATTGATAATCTATTTCGTTCACTGCCACAATCGTTTGAATCTCGTGGCGCAATTAATCACTGCACTTCAAGTTTGAAAAAGATTTGAAACTTTAAGTTTACAAAAAACAAACGGTAAGTTAATTTATATACAAAGATGGATTTTTGCTTCTGAAATAAAGAAGAAAGTGCGTAATATAAACCACACCATGTATAAGAAGTAAGTACTAATTTATGTTTATTGAAGGCTGCTAGTCATTGAAAGTAGTTAGAGTACATTTTGAAATCGCCACTTGAGTGCTTTAAATAATGTTTTACCAACACTAGCTCTAAGAGATTGGTAAATAAGAAGTGTTTTACGCCTTATACAATATCTCAAAATATATGTTACATCATAGACTCCCTACTAAACGAGCTGTAGAATGTTTCAATTGGCTATATTATGTACACCGTACTGAAGCTTGACATGGAATTGGCTTGAATTGCATCAGGGATGCCGAAAAGAGCCCAGCTCTTTAATTTATTATGATAAAGAGCTCGTTATATAGTTGCTAGAACTATCTAAGCTAAGCAGACCTGCGTATTTGGATGGGTGGCCAATATAGTACCGATCCCTTTTCCTACATAGACTGGGCATCTGTCTCTTTGGCACCTTACTATATCTCGAGCGAATAGAGCGTGTTACACCTCTGCCTACCCCTTCGGAGACCCATATGGGAATGCGTGCAGATGTAATACACTTTGACTTTACCGCAAAGCCTATATTGAGCTTTTTTACTTGTCATCGTGTCAAGAGAGTATGGGAACGACCGCGTGGCACACTGAGCTTCCGATGTATATTGTAGGGTGGCCATGAATTTTTGCTCTATGGAGACTGTGTGCTTCTAATAAAAATATATGCAAGTACATTTTCGGTGTACCTATCTCAACATAATACGAGGTAAAGTCAACACTTTTTCTCTTTAAATTAAATATATTAATATTAAATTATAAATATTTGATGAAATTAAATTAAGAAATATATAAGTGCTTTGAGAAATAAGTGATTTAAATGTTATATATTAATAAGTACATTATACATTACTAGAAATGGAATTAACATAGATAAATACATATTACATATTAAATTACATTAGGGCCGTGGTGGCCGAGTGGTTCGAGCAGTTGCCTGCGACGCAAAGGTCGCAAGTTCAAATCCCGACTGTACCAATGAGTTTTTCTGAACTTAAGTACAGTGATTAGTCACACCACGAGCTTTACGGTGAAGGAAAACATCGAGAGGAAACCTGCATACGTCTGAGAAGAAATTCAAAGGCGTATGTATAGTCGTGCTTGAGTAACGGCGATGGACTCGCCATCTGTCACGTTGGCACCTAATATACCTCTGGCGGAAAGTGGGTGTGTGGGTATTACCTATACACCTCTGCCTACCCCTTCGGGGACCCTTGTGGGAAGGCGTGAGGATATATTATAAAGACATATCATTTCGCAGAGTTCCTTACGTGGGTGACGGTGAGATTAGAGCGTCAGTTTTCTTTAGAGTTTAATACCTCTTTCGCTTCGTCCACATTCATCAGTCTCTACATATATATAAGTAAGTTGTGTATTATGTATTTTTTATAAATCAGTGCCGAATATATTTATTATATTATAATATAATGGTGTTTGTTTAAATCATAAATAAATAACAAAATTCAGTATTCTTTCAAACAACAAAATCTACAATTTACAATACCGCAGTTTTGTTTGTTCAGTTCTGAAGGGGGACATAATTTATCATGCTTAAATATTTTGAAAAAGTCCCGTCGAATTAATAATACATGGTCACTATGCGATACCAAGTTCGGATGCGCGCGCGGCGACACGGTACGGCGCTTGTGATCATCCATTGTTCCATGCTAGTGTTGTACATACTATATCGATAAAGCTTACTAGACAAACAACACGCCGTGGTTCATGATTTACTTATAATAGATCTTAATTAAGTACGCTAGGTTTGCCCTGTGGGTCCGCTCGTGTATAATTTGGTTTATTAGAGATTTGATTTGTTTTAGATTTTGTTCTGGCACAAAAACTATCCTATGTATCAAGTGCTAATCCAAGTGATAATCTATCCCTGTGCCATATTTCATCCAATTCATTTGTAATTTGCGCATGAAAGAGGTTCAAACATCTACACATGGATACGAATTAAAATATACATACATACATAAAATACATCATCACGCCGAGTCCCTAACGGGATAGACAGAGAGGGTACCCAGTTCTCTCTAGACTGACATATCTCTTTCGCCTCGTCTACATTCATCAGTGTCGAATAAAAATATGAATGTAAATGTATTAATGAGTTAGTTGGATTTACATACATACATATCATCACGCCAAGTCCCTAACGGGGTAGGCAGAGAGTATAGAGCGCCAGTTCTCTCTAGACTTACATACCTCTTTCGCTTCGTCCACATTGATTAGTCTCTTCATACATGCTCGTCGGTTTCGAGTACTCTTAACGTTCCCGTCCTTCAGAGTCCGATCTATTTGATCCAGGTAGTTGGAACGTGGCCTTCCTCTGCCTCTTCTTGCACACTTTTGCTTTGTATATCTGTTTCGTCAATCTTTCTTCACTCATCCTTTCTATGTGTCCAAACCAACGTAACATGCCTTTCTTCATCTTTACAATCACGCCCTCATTCACGCCAGTTGATTTGCGAATCTCTTCATTGCGGATTCGATCTAATATCGTTACGCCGCACATTTTTCGAAGAGATCGCATCTCGACTGCATTCAAGCTATTTTCATACTTCCTCTGACATACCCAGGATTCGCTGCCATACAATAAGGTAGGTACCAATATCGCGTTGTGGACAGCAACTCGAGCATTCTTGCTCAGACTTTTACTGCCCATCAACGCCGACATGGCTCCATTCACCTTATTTCCGGCAGTTATCCTTCTTTCAATATCTTTTTCATACTTTCCATCTCGTGTGAACATGCTTCCAAGATATACAAATTCATTCACTTGCTCTAGAATTTGCCCATTTACCGATATAGCACACTCGGTCACTTGTTCATCTCTTTCGAATACCAGAACCTTAGTCTTGCCAGCGTTTAGGCGCAGCCCCTTCTTTTCACATTCTTCTTTCATTATGGTAACTAGTGACTGCAGTTCGCCCCCTGATGACGCCAGTAAAACCGCGTCATCGGCGTATAGTAGGCAGTTGACCACTAAGTTTCCCATTTTCACTCCACATCCGTTCGTTCTTAGTGCTCTCAGACAGTTATCTAGATATATAATGAACAGCCAGGCAGACATGATACACCCTTGTTTGACCCCCGACTTCACATCAAACCAGGGTGACATCTCACCATTAACCCTAACGCACGCCCCGCTTTTTTTAGTTAGTTGGATTTGATCTAGTTAATATGTTTCGTAAATACAAGGGTCCCCAAATGTCCCGGTCTATGAACTTGCGGGGGGATACATATCGCCAGCATTACATTTTTGAACTACTAAATATAGCTAGATAGCGTTAACGTTTCAATGTGTGAGTTTGAATATAACGCTGGTGGCGAGAAGGGATGGAAAACTCCAACCAAATATGTTTTACCTGTAGTCAACTTTATATACATACATACATATCATCACGCCGACCTTCATAGGGAAGGCATAGAGAGTAAAGCGCCAGTTCTCTCTAGAGGTACACACCTCTTTCCTTTCATGATATATAATATATTTTAAATTTTACATTAAAATTCAAAATTATAGGCAATTGAAAACAAGCTCGATACAGTGTTTTTATCTAAACAGTTACGACATAAATAAAACGCGACTGTGTTTATAAAAAGTGGTGCTATTCACTACCATTGTCCCGAAATGGGACAAGGACTATTTAAAGAAACTGGTGAACAGTTCATTTATATATTTTTTTCTGAATTGGTAAACTGTAATTTGTAACATTAAATTCTATGAGTTGAAGGAAACATCGTTAGGACACCGGAGCAGTAATTAAAGGACAAATCTAAGTCAAGCTTGATAGACGGCTTTAGGTTCACTTTCTGGTATATTGGCACCCAACACCCAATTGGAAAATATGTACATATTTGTGAAATGTGTGTGAGTAAGATATTAAAAAAATATAAACTGATCTAATATTTGCATGTGATGGGGTGTTTAAAAGACCACGTTCCAACTACCTAGATCAAAGCGATCGAACACCCAAGGACTGTCAAGAGCACTTGAAACCGGCGATCATGTATAAGGAGAATGATGAAGGTGAATGAAGCGGAAGGGATGTGTAAGTCTAGAGAAAACTGCTCTACTCTTTGCCTACCTTAAAAAAGGTATTTAAAAAATATTCCGAAATAGCTTATAAATATGTAAGGGGTTGCTCAAAATAAAGTAGAGGAATCTTTGTGACAGCATTAGCAAAGACAGCGCTGATCGTAGAGCCTCGAGCTGATGAAAGGAGCACAGTTATTCCTTAACAATTAATCGATTGCGAGAAAAAATAATATTGATAGCAGTGCAGGAATATGATAATTGATATTTATGAAACCACCTTGAATATGGTAGTAGTGAGTAGCCGTGGTGGCCGAGTGGTTCGAGCAGTTGCCTGCGACGCAAAGGTCGCAAGTTCGAATCCCGACTGTACCAATGAGTTTTTCTGAACTTAAGTACAGTGATCAGTCACACCACGAGCTTTACGGTGAAGGAAAACATCGTGAGGAAACCCGCATACGTCTGAGAAGAAATTCAAAGGCGTATGTATAGTCGTGCTTGAGTAACGGCGATGGACTCGCCATCTGTCACGTTGGCACCTAATATACCTCTGGCGGAAAGTGGGTGTGTGGGTATTGCCTGTACACCTCTGCCTACCCCTTCGGGGACCCTTGTGGGAAGGCGTGAGGATATATATTACCTTGAATATAATGTGCCCGGATCCGTAGTTGTCAAGTTGGCCTTCTTGGCCATGTGTGGATATTTAATACATACGTCAATTATAAACCCTCAGTAGTTTTGTCTTTAGGCGTCTGCGATCGTGATTATGCCCAAACCGATGAAATATTTACTTCGTCTGTCTTACTGTCGCGTGAGAGCTAAGAATATCTTACTTTGTGTAGATTCTTGTTTCTCAATCACGCCTGAACAGTCAAGGCAACTAGCACAGAGCAAACAAAGCACTAAATTACAGCTCATACAGATAACACATTACATATGATTAATAAAAAAAATGTACTATGAAGTTAAAAGTCTTGCTCGAGTAACTTCTATTGCAATTCGGTAACCGCTTACCGCATTGATTTCAAATAGAAAGTTTTTTTTTCTCCCAAATTATATATGTAAATTATATCTTGTATATAGTTTTGCAAACAAAAAATGGTAATTTATCTATCGATATACGCCCATCTCTAAGGTTACCTACGGCACTACGTTATGGTACAGGGAAACGAACCACCGTTATCCCACGAGGCATCTTCAAGCCGCGCCGCACTTCCAAATGTGTATGTAAATAATTAATCATTTGTTTTACCAAACTAATATAAGCTTACGTTTATGGAACTGGTATCTCACTCAGCTCTCGGTAAATTTACCTGAAAATAGAAATAATAAATAATTATTTTGTATTATAGGTAGAAGCAAAACAAACAGATTTATAGACAAAAGTTTTGGTTTACTTCATAGTAAAGCAAGTTGTAAGGACGTTTCTTGAAGAACTCCATGCTGCACTAGGGAAAACCTCAACGGGGAATTCATTTCACAGTCTGAGAGATTGCGAAAGAAAACTCCTTTGAAATAGTACAGCGCAGAAGATCAAGGAATTCAAGCGGTAGAACACACACATGGGTTAAAGTATCTGTTCTAACTTAATGGTTCAAAAAGCTGCTAGTGAACTTGCTGTTTTCCTCCACCGCAAAGCTCGTGGTGCTACAAATCTTTTTTTTTTATACAACAAGAGTGGCTAGCAAGCATACGGCCCACCCGATGGAAAAAGGTTACCGCAGCCTATTTACGCTTACAATACCAAAGTATCACTTGCGCGTTGCCACTCTGTGTTTGAAGAGTTATACTGTGTTGGCAGCATAATGGGACTAATCCCTCTGCTGTCAACACAATATAACAATCCTCCCCCTCCCCAAGGAGCTCATTACTGGAAACCTTATTCACCTCGTAGGAACACAACACAAATAATTGTGTTATTTGGCTGCGGACTTCTATAAGGTGGAGGTCCTGCCCGAGTCGGGCAGCTCCAAATTCGAACGGGAAACCCGTTATGCCCTACCTCTCTTAAATCACTCATCTCATCACTGTACTTAAGTTCTGAAAAACTCATCGGTCCCGTCGGGATTCGAACACAATCTTTGTGTTCACTCAAACCACTCGGCCACCACGGCTCTTTACACACCGTATTTCTTGTAAATGAGCTGATCATATACAGCAATGGTATGTAAAGGCGGGCTGGTCAATAAGTTTAGATTGAGGAATGTGACTAGGAAGTTCCGAGTATATGTCTTAAAATCCGTATATGCTTAGTTATTCAGTGCGCTGGATGCATTCGTCAGTTTTTGCCTTGCGAGTGTAATATGTCTGTCGAAATTTTGTAGTTTACAAACAGCCACATATATCTACTTTTGCTGTGAGTAGGGTTTTGCTAGAAACCTAGGCTGGCACTTAGGGCGGCTGGCAAGCACGCAGCCCACCTGACGGTAAGCGGTTACCGCCGCCTACGGACGCTTGTAACACCATGAAATTAACCAGCATATTTTATTACCGTGAGCCGTGAGCCGTGGTGGCCGAGTGGTTCGAGCAGTTGCCTGCGACGCAAAGGTCGCAAGTTCGAATCCCAACTGTACCAATGAGTTTTTCTGAACTTAAGTACAGTGATTAGTCACACCACGAGCTTTACGGTGAAGGAAAACATCGAGAGGAAACCTGCATACGGCTGAGAAGAAATTCAATGGCGTATGTATAGTCGTGCTTGAGTAACGGCGATGGACTCGCCATCTGTCACGTTGGCACCTAATATACCTCTGGCGGAAAGTGGGCGTGTGGGTATTACCTATACACCTCTGCCTACCCCTTCGGGGACCCTTGTGGGAAGGCGTGAGGATATTATATTTTATTATATATTATATATTTTATTACCTTATACAGACGTTACGGTGATTCATACACTTAATTAGTCTTCCCTATATTTCTCATATGGGAAGAAAGTTTTTTTATTTTTGAATTTAGAATTTCATATAAAAGAATGGATTATGTGATTATTCATGTCACGTTCGTTTGAAAGTAAAAAAAAGATGAGTGAAGAAAAATTTACGACACAGATATACAATGCAGTGTCTAGAAGATTCAAAGGGAGGCTACTTTCTAACTAGGTACCTAGATCAAATCTATAGTACAATCAAGGATGGGAACGATAAAGGAAAATGAATGACGATGCGAAAGTGGTCCTTAAGACTAGTACATTAACGCTCTTTTCACACTGCCAGAGGTACACCGGGTGATTTCATGTATGCCATACAAAGTATGGGACCGATTCAGTTCATGCTAACGCAAAGTGCTTCGTTAAAATATTTCAATCGTTCACTCTATAAAACATTACATACTTATAAGAACTGGTTGTAGTTGTTAACTTGCGAGAGCTGTCAGAACGCAAAATATTTACTTACAAAACGCCAGAATTTGTCGGTTTCAATGTGTTTTGAAATATAAACTAGTTGCCGATTTCTATTTTCATATGTTTTGATAAATGTAGTGAGAATATTTTACATCTAAGTAACGTTATTAGACACTAAGATTATAAAAGATTAGAGCTATTATTTTTTCATCGCATTAGGTCTAAGAAACTCAAAGGCGCAATAAAGCCGATGAAAGTAAGTGTCGTAGCCGATTTTTATTCTTAAAAATTTAATGAAAACAACGTATAAGACAATTCTCGTTGCTATAGTAACGGTGTTTACTTTAAAACGAAGTGTTGAAACTGCAGGTCAGAAATCTACATATTCGGCAGATTCGCACCCCGACAGTCTGTACCAATGAGAATGTCTTGAACTATAAACACCATTCACGTAAAAACACCATACTTTCAAAAATGGAAAGAAGAATTCAAAAATGAAGCCGTGGCTGAGGAGCTCGCCATCTGCGGACCTAAATAAATAAATACATAATTGAATTAAATTTTCTTTATTTATCTTTTTTCTGCATTAAATCTCCGGTAAAAAGAGGTTGTGTTTTGAGAGGAGTTGCTAAGATAAAACAAAACACTCTCAAAGGTACCGCTTTGCTCCCGTCAAAGAACGTTAGATGTACCCGCTTTAAAGTCGGATGTTAAATCCAACAAATGGGGAAATATATAAAAAAAATGAGTTAGAAATCCTATAGAGGCGGATGTCGCGTACCTATCTACTTTCTAAATCCTTTTTTGTATGTTACAAAACTAGTTTCTTGGCCGTTCAGACACTTGACGCGATCGACTAGTGATGTGGTTTCAATGTTAAAATATATAAGATTTAAAATATATAAAACTTCTAGTAAGTAATATTAAAATTTTTAAGTAAACTAATTACGAAAAAAAATACTCGTCCACGCATTAATTTTCTTGCAAAAAATCTACAACATGCCAGTAAACCGTTAGAGCTATGTGTATACTAACTAATGCGTGCAATAAAAGTTGCCCGAATTACTGTCCGCTTCGCGCGTGGATAGTACGGTCGTGAGTTCAAACTAACAACTAAATAGTTAGCATAACTATATGTAGGCATATTTTACAAATTTCTTCTCACACATATAGGTGGTCTGAAGATGTTTTCCTTGACAACAAAGCATCTTTTCATGTTCTCTTTTGTTTTTTTTTTATATCAGACATGTTCTGCTCAGCGAATCAGCATTGCCATAAAACTTGGCAATGCCGCCAGACTTCTTAGCACTTATCTGCGTGCCATTGATTTGGGACATTCATTATTATATATGTAAACTTATATAAAAATATATCACCACGCCGGGCCCCTCACGGGAAAGACAGAGAAAAAAGAGTGGCAGTTTTCGCTTCCTTACTAATCTCCGTAAACTTCATCCACATTCTCATGACTCTGCTCATACATATTTGCCGGATTCGACTAACTATTATTTAGTAAATATAGTTTACTTTTTGCTTTTAGCTTTTGTTATTATGTCTATTACAAACATTCTAAGTAAATTATACTTTAAAAACGAATTACATTGTGTCTGTAGTGAATCTGTATCCACTCTGCGTGTGCTCCAAACAAAATACCTTTTGTGAAACTAAAGAAGTTATCACCGCCGCGGGTCATTGACCACGATTGGAAAGTGAGTGTTATTGCTTTTTATCTACTTTGGAAAATAGATCAAAAAGACGCTCTTAAATGAGCACATATTGGAAGAATATTTTTTGTGTTGTCGCTTATAGTGAGTTACGAGAAATTTTGTTACTCCACTGATACACTACACTAAGACACTAAGAGATCAGACACTTGTCTTTGCTGGGACCTTACACAATCTATTATATTTTTATTTTTATTTTACATAACTAGCCTTTTCTTTCGGCTTAGCCCGCGAGGAGTTCGAAAGTGCTGCTTATATATTTTTCGGGATTAAAATGTAGCCTATGTCTTAATCCTAGTTAAAGCCATCACGATTTCAACTTTCAGCCAAATCATTTTGCGTTAAAGAGCAACAAACATCAAAACTTAAAAATATTTGTCTTTATAATATTAGTAAGATGTATGTTTAAATAATACTAACAATGTCTGTACGTCTGTACGTCTATACGTCTGAGAAGAAATTCAAAGGCGTATGTATAGTCGTGCTTGAGTAACGGCGATGGACTCGCCATCTGTCACGTTGGCACCTATATACCTCCGGCGGAAAGTGGGTGTGTGGGTATTACCTATACACCTCTGCCTACCCCTTCGGGGACCCTTGTGGGAAGGCGTGAGGATATATTATTATATTATATTATTATTATGTCTGTAATAATGTAATCCCACTAGTATTATAAACGCGAAAGTGTGTGGGGATGTTTGTCCATGTTTCATGCTAAAACTTCTGAAAGGCTTTGGATGCCGTTTGGCAAAGAGATTATTATTAACTAACTAACACGTTCTTATGCGATATCTTTTATTTTGGAAACATTTAGCTGTGAAACTGTGGCATGGAGCTAGTATAGGTTAAAAACAATGTGTTGTAAATTCGTCCTAAGTATTGTTGAGTGTAAGGTTGAGCAATATCATTTGCTAATGGAATTGAATAACCGCCGTCAGACGGACACTGGGTGTCTTGTATTTTTGGTTGGTATCATGCAATATTATTCGAACAAAGTGCACGTTGCCATTGCCCTAAATCGTTGCGTATTCTTGAAACGCGTAAATTTTTGACAATAGTGCCAAAATCGAGAAATATTAAACGATTTTGTAACTTTTCATTGCTGTATCGCTTAGTTTAGGCAAGCTTATACTTTTTATATAATTTCCTGTGATGTAACTTAAGTGTATACAATGATGTATCACAGGAAGATGTCGAGAGGAAACCGGCATACGTTTGAGAAGAAATCCATTGACGCGTGTCGTATTAGTAGCGGATGAACGACGAACATTTCTCAAATATCCATACAATTCTCAAGGTTATTTATTATATCAACTGTACGAGCGGCATGAGTCCACCATTTGACACATGAAATTTGACGTTTCAAAACCAGTTGACAGTTTATTCGTAAAATGGACAGTGAGGTTAACAATGATTAGCATTTGATTGCTCAGAACGGAGCGATTATGGAGCTAACTGTACTCTTGAAATCCATCCGTGTAGGTTTATTTGGAAATAGTTAATAGCTGTGCTTATTTAAATTTCGTTGTATTTTGCAACTGGCGTGAGATGAAAGGATTAAGACACACCTGTGCGAATGCGTAAGGTGCCGCTACTGATGATGATACGGTGACTGCTGTGTAATTCACGGTAGCAAAGGTGTGTTGGGTTCTTTATTATATTCATGTATCTGACATATTTTTATGTTTCCCTTTAAGCGTGCCGCTCTTTGACGCGGCTTTGACGATATTCTTGCAGATTTTTTAGTAAAAAAAATATACACTAAATATTTAATCATAATCATTTAAAAACATCATTGAAACCTAGTGACACATTGTCCTTATGTTACGGTAAACTGGTCGTTATCACGTCTGGTATACGTGTGATTATGGCACGTGCCCGTCCGGTGTCCGGTTGCGACTACTTTCAATTCTGTATGAAGGTCAGCCGCGGCGGTAGAAATTTTACGCACACATGTCTTGCCATGTTGACGCACACTGTGAGATATCGATTTTTAAATTGGATGTCTGTGCTGGACTAAAGGGCATGATGACTCAAAAATATTTTATTTGAAGTAAGACACACAGGGAACAGTAATCATGTATTTAATATATACAAATATAAAGTGACGTCACCACCGTCAGGCAAAAGAAACGGAGAAAAAAAACTCCCTGGCTTTCCTTTTTAACATTAGTCCATATCTAATTTCTGAACGTAAACCTAAGAGGGGTAAGGTCAACGACCTGCTGTCCATAACTACCTCCTACTAGTCCCCAATTTGGGTTGGGAGGTGAGTATTAAAACACCCACTGAAGTAGTCTAGAGGCCCACCGAGTCTAGAGCCGTAGTGGCCGAGTGGTACCAATGATTTGTACTAAACGTGATTTTTAACATTTATATTCTACTATGCATCTTCTCCAGAAAAGTGGATCTTAATACAACTCTGCCTACCCCATTTGCGTATATAGTATAAGTATAACTACTCTGTAGTATCTATTACCTTGTAGTGAGGTAGACTGGTTCCAGTAACGGAGCTAATAACGGCCGAACTAATTCTGTATCTACACTATTGCACTAGATAACTAACATATCACGGAAGGTAGTATACTACAGTATACTAAATAATATAGTATATAGTTAAATGGATAGTATACTACATGGAACCTTTAAAAATAACTGAGATTTAATTAACCCGGAGATGTGTGTTTTGAGTACTCGACATCGGCGACCATTTGTCGAGAACGTGAAGAGACGTAAATATCGAGAGACGATTGGCGCTCTACTCTGCATGAAGGATTCGGCGAGATTATATTATGAATCCCTCATAATTTTTTTTTATGGATAGACAATTGTCCTGGTTTAAACATATTATACAGATTATATTAAAACATCGAGAGGAAACCCGCATACGTCTGAGAAGAAATTCAAAAGGCGTATGTATAGTCGGGCTTGAGTAACGGCGATGGACTCACCATCTGTCACGTTGGCACCTAATATACCTCTGGCGGAAAGTGAGTGTGTGGGTATTACCTATACACCTCTGCCTACCCCTTCGGGGACCTTTGTGGGAAGGCGTGAGGATATATAAACATATACATATATATAGCTTATAATAAATCTCTGTGCCAAATTGCACCCAATTCTGGACCGTTCTGGTGTGATTGAGTAATAAATACCCATACATACTCACAAACATTACGATTTGCAATACTAGTAGGATTTAACGCGGGGCATAACTAATCTAAACGAATTTTATAAAGGGAAAGATTTGTTTTTTGTTAACACAAAAACTACTCAAGCGATTTTGAAAATTCTTTCACCATTAGGAAGCTACATATTTACATATGATAATAGTGAACCCGCTCAGCTTTAGTCCGGTGAAAAAATTAAATTTCGTGAAAAACGATCGCAGCGTTACCTATCGGGTCCAATTGTGAATCTAAAACATTCTGGAATCCACCTGAAGACACAGACAATTTAATTAAAATCGGTCCAGCCATTTAGAGACATAAGTATTTGTTTGTTGAAGAATACTATAAATGAAATACAATTGTCCGCGGATGAAACTGCAGAGCACAACTAGTTCAGGATGAAGTGGCAGAGATCAGAACGTCTAGAGGCGTGAAGGATTCGGAGTAATTATACGTATGATAACGTCCTACATTCCCTGCGAAATGCTAACTGCTCAGCTGATAGCAATAATTACACGCCAAGTGACTTCCTGAGCGTGTGATGGGGCATCTCGTGTTACCTCTCCATTACTCGCACTGTAATAGTGGACGCGAAACTGAAAGTGCTACTCAGTTGTTTTCATGAATATTGAGATAGCATTTCCTCTCATTGGTCCATTGACTGCGTTTTGTTCACGCGAGATTTAGGTAAGGATGTGTGTTTGTCGTCTCTCAGGCACGGAACTTCTCAAACGTATGCAATATACAATAGTGTTGGAAACGTTCGTAACTTTAGTTTATATTAAGTATGTGACGTTCAATAAGTGTTCACTTACGTTGGGTAAAATATTTTGATTTCGATTTTTGATTTTGACATATGTATATGGTCGAGTGACCGCTTACCAGCAGGCCGAATGCTCGATTGCCACCCGTGTGGTATAAAAAAATTACAATCTGTAAAACTAGACTAATTAAAACTATCTGTCACATTGACACAAAATATAATAATAAATAATAAATAATATATCCTCACGCCTTCCCACAAAATATATCTCTGCCAAAAGTGGGTGGCTACCTTCGGAGACGCGAGAAGGCATAAAGATATGTTTAATTGTTCACACTCGAGATTTGATTACTCTTATGTTCTTAGACTAAACTCATTGCTCTGTTTTGAGCCTGCACTCTTGACGTTGCAGTTGAACTACTTAAGCCACCCGACCGTCGGTTTTTATACGTATTTTTATGATTTATCACACACAAAAGTTGGAGAATTAATCCAGACCGATTTGAAGTCGTGCTTGCCACATTGGCATCAAAATATATCTCTATCGAAAAGTGGGCGGGATTACACCTCTACCTAACACGGAAACATTATAATACACGACGAAATCGATCACGCACCATTTGCGAAGAAAGTAGCAAGACCTAATTGTTGTAACGTCGCAGACTATCAACTACCGCGCTATCGGGGTCAGTGGGCTTGTCGCCTGTTGAATGTGGGGTCTGTGGGTAATGGTGTTCGGATTATTGACGTGTTTTGTTTACTCAGCGGAGAGAGTTAGAAAAACACCGCTAGCCGAGAACTTTATCTGCTATGTCGAGATCCCAGATTCAAACTAATAAAGTTTTTTTGCAATATCTGTGGTTTATAGCTCGTTATGTTTCGAAGGCAACGATATTTTACTATAAAAACATTCATTTCCTAAACTGATGAATTGCCTATAAGTACAGATTACTTTTTTATAAATCTTATGATTTATATAAATCTTCACGCCTATTTTTTTAGGGGAATACTTCAAAGGGCAGCAGAGGGATAAGTCCTATTGCTGCCAACACAGTATATCTCTTCGAACACAGAGTGGCAACGCGCAAGTGATACTTAGGTATTGAAAGCGTAAATAGGCTGCGGTAACCGTTTTTCATCGGGTGTCCGAATGCTTGTTGCCACTCAAAAAAAAAACACGTTCCAGGGACGACTAACTTCGACCCTAGTAACCTCGCTGCAGGAGCCACATCCAGCCAGCCCCCACCATGAGGTACCACGTGACAAACAGGTAGACTTTAACCGTAAATCACTAGACTACATGGGGAAATGAATCTGCAATCTTGACTTTCCGAGTACTCGAAACCGACGAGCATGTATGAAGGGACTGATGAATGTGGACGAAGCGAAAGAGGTATGTAAGTCTAGAGAGGACTGGCGCTCTATACTCTCTGCCTACCCCGTTAGGGACTTGGCGTGATGATATGATGATGACTAAGTTGAACCATTCGGCTACCACAGCTCTCTGTTATTAGGTGTCTGTTGTCTCATTTCACCTTGAAAGTAACTAAGTGTTTGGCCAACCTTGAGTAGGTATATGTTAGTCTAGTTCTTGGGAGCCTGTTCTATGACCTTACAAGGATATTGGCATTCTTAGCGAATATTCGCTTCGGTTATCTGATATGAATGTGGTCACAAGTGCAATTCTATAGCGCTTGACTCTTGAGGGTTCCGTCCTAAGCCTACAAACTAAACCCTTATTGAACGGAGCGCTTAGATTTTTGTCGATGTTTTTTTATATGTTTTACAACATAAATATTTACATATATGAGAACCCTTACAGAGCAAGTGACTCGCACTTCACCGATTTTTTAAACGTTCGACAGAATATACAACAACAGTCGATTTGACATTTCACACAAAGCAAACTGACTATAAACTAAGTTGAGCCATACTTATATAGATGTTTATAAATAGCTAGATTTATTGTAGACATAACTGAAAACACTTTAATTTTAAGCATTAATTAGTTCCTTTATTTTAAGATGAGAAGCAACAGCGAATAATGTTGTTGCTTCATAAATTATTACCAACCAAATGAGTATGCGCCTCAAAGACATGTATCTATATCAAGAAATAAATAAGAAAAAATTATAGCCTAATATATAGATATTAAAGGAAGACTGAATACTTGTTGGTCCAACGCAGTACATAACGTACAAAACATGAACATACCCGTTAAAATATGTGGGTAGTTAAAAGTTTCTCCACAAAGATGTCTTCGTCCGGTCATAACCGGTTAAATCAGGAATAATGACAGTTACAAGTGAATCAGGAAGATATATATTAGAAATCTTACAAGGTAATGTGAGACCGCAGGCAACTCGTTTGGCGAACGTAAAATGGCGACTAAGTATCCTTGTGAAAGGAATTTGTTACTTCCAGTACACCTCTCCTGACAGATGGCGAATCCATCGCCGTTACTCAAGCACGTCTATACATAAACCTTTGGATTGCTTCTCAGACATATGCAGGGTTCCTCTCGATGTTTTCCTTCACCGTAAAGCTCGAGGTGTGACTACACCTGTACATAAGTTCAGAAAAACTCATTGGTACAGTCGGGATTCGAACTTGTGATATTTGTGTCGCAGGCAACTACACGAACCACTCGGCCACCGCGGCTTTTTTATTATTGTTATTATATAGGGACCCACGGAAAATAATGCTGTTACAAATCTGTTTCACACTCCAAATACCTATTGAATTCAATGTCAATCGATTTCACGACCTGACCCTCTTTGTTTCATTCGCCCAATAACTTGTATTGGTATATTAAAGATATATATTTTTACGAGATTAATCACACCACGAGCTTTACGGTGAAGAAAAACCACGAGAGGAAACATGCATACGTTGAGAAGACATTCAAAGGCGTAGGATGCATAGTCGTGCGCGAGTTGGCACCTAATATATATGTCTGGCATAAAGTGGATGTATGGATACTACCTATACACGTCTGATTACTTCTGCCTATCCCATCGGAGACCGTTGTGGGATGGCGTGACGATATATTGTTATTATTATATAGTACCTGGATGACCGAGCTTAGCTCGGTATTTTTCAGATTTATATTTTTTCGTACGAATGACATACTTATGACCAACCAAACACCATTGGCTTAAAGTTTGTTGCTTAGCAACGCTTTATCAGTGGGGAAATTCATATACTAATGAAATTGTTGGAGATTTTCAATGCCTAAAAACACGGATAAAACGACTTTTTTTTTAATGAATTTATCGCCCCCGAAATCTCCCCCTTACCAAATTTCATGAAAATCGTTGGAGCCGTTTCCCAGATTCAGATTATATATATAGATATATACAGAATTGCTCGTTTAAAGGTATAGGGATTTTTACTATTCGTGTAATTTTTTTATTACAGTTAGATTATTTTCTGGAATAATACTAATCCTATACGTTAATCCAGTAATCTATCTCGGTCCCTAAATTTATCCAATTTAGTTTAATCGTTTTTGCGTGGAAGATTTACAAATATCCTCACAATGTTTTAATGCGGACTAGAATCTAACACAAATTTCTAAAATAAAAAATTCTTTCCACGTGCTTATACAAAACTTTTACGAAATAATGTACTAAATGATCCATTGTTATAATAATTGGCAATGTATTCATTAAAGAGCCGATTCCCATCGTAGCATTGGGCTTTCACTTTAATTATGGACGTTAATGAAACAACCTCATGAATGGCTCTAAATGTCTTAATTCTCACAAGCTGTGCCCCGAGGTGCACCTGTATGTATTAGTTAACGTTCCCGTCTTTGAGCGTCCGATTTGATCCAGGTAGTTGGAACGTGGCCTTCCTCTGCCTCGTCTTTCACACACTTTCGCTTTGTATATCTGTTTCGTCAATCTTTCTTCACATCCTTTACATATAAGTGTTCCCAAACGGCGAATGTCTTCATTGCGGATTCGATCTAAGATCGTTACTCCGCACATTTCTGGAAGAGATCGCATCTGAACTGTATTTATGCTATTTTCATGCTTCCTTTGACATACTCAAGAGACCGATTAAACAGGTTATATAGAAAGAGATCGGAAGAGACTGTATAATTAGTAAAGTGATTCAGAAAACTGCCAACCTAAGGACGATGCGTGATTTTTTTTAAGCCAAAAGGGCCGATATTAAGCATGCGCCATCTGATAGTAAGCGATACCCGACTATAGACCCTTGGAACACCAGAAGCTCATGCGCGTGTTGCCGAAATTGCTCACTAGAGAATCACGGGGGTTCATTCCACGGTTTGAGCGTTCACGGAAGGAAACTTCTATTTAAACTTTCTTATATGCCGACGATAAATGCGTTCGAACTCGTGAACACACATGCTTACCACTTGAAACACCTGAACAATCGTCACCTCACTATAAAATACTTGACCCACTTTCATCCGCGTGGGGTATTTGACCTCAGACAAAATGACGACAGCCAGTGACGGATGACGATGGACGTCGTAACGTCGGCATGGCTTTCTCTGCGGGAAAGTAATCGTCCGTAGATAGTGGTGCTTTTTCTCTGTTTTTTGGGGTCTTTAATAGTGGTCGGTACAGAGGCTGTGACGTCATCGAGGAAGCTTTGGGTCAAATATCTTTATTATAAATGCGAAAGTTTAAATTCATTGACGTATGAATAGTCGTGCTTGAGAATGGAATGGACTCGCCATTTGTCACGTCACCTAAATATATCTCAAGCGAGAAGAGGGTGTGCTACCTCTGCCCACCCTTTCGGAGCCCTTGTCAGCGTGGAGATATGAATCGTCATGGGAAAGTTTCAAAACTCTGTGTTGTCTAATAATGTATTTAATTGTGTATCCACTCGGTAGTAGCTTTTTCACAATATCGTATATCTAACGAAACTGGTTTTAATTTGTCAATCGAAAAGCTAGCCATAATATTCACGCAAGGTTTATGTAGCGCCGTGACAAAGTTTGTCACGATCTCGCGAGGTCCCATCGCATCAGTCGCACGAATGTTAATCTGGAATGTGTGATAGCAGGGTTGCTATAAAGAAGATAGAGTGGAGCCTCAAGTATCAATGCTCTATCAATACTTTCAAATTACCTTAAAGTAGGGCAATAACTTTGAATTTTTTGCAATAAATAAAATAGGAGCCGTGGTGGTAGCAAGTTCGAACCCCGACTGTACCAATGAGTTTTTCTGAACTTACAGTAGTACTTAGTACAGTGATTAGTCACACAACGAGCTTTACGGTGAAGGAAAACATCGAGAAGAAACCTGCATACGCCAGAGAAGAAATTCAAAGGCGTATGTATAGTTGTGCTGGAGTAACGGCGATGGACTCGCCATCTGTCACGTTGGCACCTATACACCTCTGCCTACCCCTTCGGAGACCCTTGTGGGAAGGTGTGAGGATATATTATTATTATTATTATTATTCATATGCGTGGCGATTAAACACGCTTTCTCTCATTATTCTATTATCGTATACGGATTAATCGACGTTATGCAATTCTGTTCCTCATTGCATATCGATGCGTCAACCACAGGCGCACTACACACACTATTTTTATTGTATTTCTAGCGATTAGACTAAACATGACAGCCTTAACTACTTAACAATATGTCAGCATATCGTCGGTAACGCAATAACGGGATGCTCTATCCAATATATATGTAATTATATTAAAATTTCGGATAGACAAGCACAACTAAAAAGCTGGATGGAGTCTCAGGCACCTCGGAAGTTTACGCCTGAGGCTGCACAGCACGAAAAAAGAATTGAACTTTTTAAGTTTATGCTGAAGGAAAACATCGAAACCTGCATACGTTTGAGAAGAAATTCAAAGGCGTATGTATTGTCTTGCTTGAGTAACGGCGATGGACTCGCCATTTGTCACTTTGACAAGTGGCAAGTGGCCAACCCCTTCGGAGATTCTTGTGGGAAGGCGTGAAGATATAATAATTACTGCTATGATTTAAAAAAAAATACACACTTAAACCTTCCTCATGAATCACCCTGTCTATTGGTGTTTACTGCATAAAAATGTGTTCAACCGTTTGTGAGGTCATTATGAACAGATAGCTACAGACTTACAAAATCAAGTAAAATCTCTCAAGTCTTTATTTTGTAAGATATAGTTATTCTTTAGTTACCTATTCTATACGAGTAATTTTAAAATTGAACTGTGATTAATTCAAAGCATCGATTTGAGCGATCAGAAATTCGCAAGGGCCACTTCTCGTAGTTTCTCTGCACAATCGGAATTCACTTTCACTGCCGCACCCATCTCGTTCATACGTGCTTGTGATAATATTTGCTCTCTCGCTTATATTTTGCGCGTATTTACCCTTTTAAAGTACCCACCTTGTTCATACATTACATACTACTGGCTACGCTTAGAAATCTACTCAATTCGTAACGTACTATACAGATTTATGGACAACCAGCTTCGTCGTAAAAAAAATGTGTGATTTTGTTGTTTCTCGAAGTTCCAGTTCCGGGAATTTTTGTTACTGAACCGAAAAATGGTGAGGCCTTCCAGCCATGTGTTGAATAAGAAGCACCGTTTGATATGAGATGGCTGGAGGCCTTGGTCTCGCCATTGCCCAGCTAAGTAGTAAAAGTTCTCGGATCTCACGCTACGAGAGAAAATACAAAAAAAAACAGATCTGTAGGAAACGAAAGCATGATTCGTTATAAAAACTGACCGACATATTTTGCTAAAAATTATTGTCAAAAATTATATATACATACAAAATTTAAGATTATCTGTCCTAATCCTATTGTAATTTTTTAACCTGTCTTTTTACAGACAATTATTCAATTTTAATTTTCATACTTTGTTATATCTACATATATAGGTATATATGTACATAGGAAGGATTTCCTTATAAAGAGACGCGTTGTTTGAAAATAACGAGTAATTAGAAGCACCAAGATGCTGACCTCGAGAGCATCAGTACAATTTCCTAGTTTGTTCAACAAATCAGGACGATATCGAAATATGTAATCAGACCCGTGTCGTGCAAGTGCAGCCGCGCGTGCCATTTAGTCTAGACGTGGGAATGACCGGCGCACGCTTCACTGCCTGTTGGGAAATAAGAGTAGGAACAATAGTTAGAATACAGACTCTATATACAAAATAATAAGGATGAATATCGGTCTCTGATACAATTCCTTACATTTACTATCAACGCAATCATTCTGACCGCCCTATACGTCATTAGAGACACCTTTCCCTTGACAGTAGTCGATTGCAAAGTACTGATTTTTTTGATAAAGCTCTAACGATACCAACCGTTTAACTTTTTTAAACTTATTTACAGTAATCGTCACACTGCGAGATTTACGGTGGAGGAAAACATCGAGAGGAAACCTGCATACGTCTGAGAAGAAGTTTAAAGACGTATAGTGCTTTAAAAATGGTCTCGCTACAGACTAAATAAATAAAGATCTGTATTAACGAATCAACTTGTCTTATGAGCTAATTTACTAAAGCACATATAAAATGTATGTTTAATCTTAAATTGTATTGAATCGTAAGATATCATTATCGTTAAGGCCATTCAATGCTCTTTTAACAAGAATAGTGAAAATAATTGTTTTCTCAAGGCCAGAGCAAGGTTGCAGTTATCTTTAAGATACTGGATCGATAAACAAGATCATTATTTAAACCGTAGGGACTGAGTGGTTTAAGTTATTGCCTACTAAGCTGTTGTACCCCTGCAAGCGGCCATAGGCGGCGGTAACCGCTTACCATCAGGCGGACCACATGCTTGTTTGTCACCCATGTGGTATAAAAAAAAAACTAAGTGAAGGTTGTAGATAAAGCCCCATGTCCAATGAGGTTTTTTACGGTGAAGGAAAATATTGTGTGAAAACAGACTAAAAAGAACCGGCGCTCTTTAATTTATCTGAATTGTTAACTATACTGTAAGAAAATAAAGTATGGGACGAAAGTATTCACACACTTAAAGCATAGCTCTACACTTTCTATCAAAATATGAATTAACGTAGCGAACGCAACGTAAATGGGATATATTTTACGGTGATTAAGGTTGATTGATATTCAAACAGACTAAGGAGGTGACTAAGAACCTCAATATAAAAGTAATTGAAGATTTCTTTTCTCGCGCCATACAACGCCTGATGCTAAAATGATCTGAAAATAACGATCCACTTCACACTCTTATCTCGTTAAACGCCTTGTCGAGTAGTTCGTGAAGCTTAAGGCTTAAGGGTTCAATTCCCGCCCGGCGTATTTTTGGACATTTGTGTGATGAACTCGAATATTTGTAGTTTTTGATGTATTTAAGTACCTTAATATTCAACAAGTATGTGAATTGACGATTAGTACATAGCTGCTAACCTTGGGACTAGGTTAGTTGGTGTGGCTGTGAGGGACTCCGACCCCGCCAGGGCCTCGGCGTGATGAGATGTATGTATGTTTGTATATTACACCTAGACGCAAGAAACTAATATTTTCATTACAATATTTTTCGTTGGCGAGATCGAACCCGCACCCAAGGTAAATAGTGCCAATGGTATTTACACGACCATCGTGTCAAAAGTTAATTAAAACTGCAACTTGTACTTGTGCAAAGTAGTAGTTAGAAAATTGTTAAGCCATAAAGTCTTTTTCTAACTTTCAATTACTTCGCAGAGCCTTTGATAATAGCCGACTGGTAATTAAATGACCTTAATTTGACCTTCAATTACATATTTACTCATATCCAATTATTATTAAGGCGCAGAGACACGAACAGCCAGTTTTGAAGAATTATTTATACTTCCTGTTAGCCTTAAAACAAGGGTGATGTTTTTTCTGTAAATTTGCATTTCGAGTCCTCTGCGAGACGGAGGTGAATGTAGTAATATGAATCACAAAACGTTTTAGTTTTTTTTTGTCAACAAAAGTTATTTTATTCCATTCTACTAGCATTCTATAACTACTAGCTGTCGCGCCCAGCTTCCCTCGGTAAAAAAAATCCCGAAACACGATTGCAACGCCACCTATCGGGTCCAATTGTGTAGACCATTCTCGGATCCACCAGAAGTTGTTGTTGAGTGGTTCGAGCAGTTGCCTGCGACGCAAAGGTCGCAAGTTCGAATCCCGACTGTACCAATGAGTTTTTTCTGAACTTAAGTACAGTGATTAGTCACACCACGAGCTTTACGGTGAAGGAAAACGTCGAGAGGAAACCTGCATACGTCTGAGAAGAAATTCAAAAGGCGTATGTATAGTCGTGCTTGAGCAACGGCGATGGACTCGCCATCTGTCACGTTGGCACCTAATATGCCTCTGGCGGAAAGTGGGTGTGTGGGTATTACCTATACACCTCTGCCTACCCCTTCGGGGACCCTTGTGGGAAGGCGTGAGGATATATTATTTTATTATTGTTATTAATTCTAGAAATATCTGCCCTCAACGGAATACGCACCAGCGACTTATTATAAAGATTGCGACTTATATAAGGGAAATATTAATAATATGTACTAGAGCAGGCAAGCGGTTTCTTTAGGAATTTGTAAGCCCGTAGTGGTACGGTCGCTCTTAAAGTGACTTAAGAACTGAGTAGCCTAGAATATTTATGAATACAACAGGTTTGTGCCATATTCCTCTCTAATTGTGTAGACAAGGACGAGGTATGCTAATTGGCTTAATTTTAATTACTGACTCTTACAAAGTCCCCATGTAACGGAAATACCGGTATTATACCGCCAGAATTTTAGTGTATACTGAACCTGCCCCACGGTTTTACGCGCGTTAATTTGTATCTAATAATAATAATAATAATAATAATATTCTTTATTGTACACACACACATACAGACAAATAGGATGACAAAAAGACAGAGAATAACATGTAATAGGCACAATAGGCGGCCTTATCGCAAAAGCGATCTCTTCCAGGCAACCAAGTGAAGAGAGAAAAGAAATAGAGATAAAAGGTAGGTGTGATAGTTGAGCGGATGAAATATACATATTTACTATAATATACATATACTAAGCAATCTAAATAAATAAATACGAAACATATACCTATTTTATACACATACAATAACATATACATAAATATACTTACATATGTATAATTTATAAAGAAAAATAGTATTCGAATAAAAGTTTCTTGAAGGAATTCAATGATTCTGCCAGTCTGATGTTCTGGGGCAGCGAGTTCCATAGACGGACAGCTTGCACAGTGAAGGACTTGGAATACGAAGAAGAGGTAAAGGTAGGAGTTATCTATTGGTAGATTTCTAATTAAAACATTTTCTATGTATAATTTAGCTAATCAAATAGCCGTGGTGGCCGAATGGTTCGAGTAGTTGCCTGCAGCACATAGATTGCAAGTTGGAATCCCGACTGTAACGATGAGATTTAGAACTTAAGTACATTAAGTAATTAGTCTCATCACGAGCTTTACGTTGACGGAAAACATCGAGAGGAAACCTGCATACGATTGAGTAGAAATTCAAAGACGTATGTATATAAGTCTAGACAGGTCTGGCGGTCTATACTCTCTGCCTATTCTCGTTATCTGTAAGTTAGTTAGTACATTTGTTATATCTGTGCCGAATTTCATTCAACTTCGTTCGGCTGTTCCTTCCTAATTGGGAAACAGACATCCCCACACTTTCATATTTATAATGTAAGTAGGATATGTTTAACATAACTCCTGCCTCATAGCAACAGTCGGGATGCCAAAGTGCAATATTTGCAGACTACTCGAACTACTCGGCCTGCACGACTCGCAACAGGGAGCAAAACCACCACAAAGCTTACAGTTTACAGCTAACCTAACCTAACCTAAACCAGGTCGCCAATTCCTGTGACTTAAGTCAGAACAATGAACAATAAAGATATCAAATTACATAAATTTACCCAATGTTGAATATGATATAACGAATTGTGAGATAACAATAGCGTTATGTCATACCAACTACAAAATACAATGTACGTATGACAGGTCAACTTGTTCTCGAACTATTGTCCCGCGCAGCACTTGAGCTGCGCAGGCGCACCGCTGCGCAAGTGACGATAACCTGTCAAACGTTACGTTCAAATGAAAACTGTTTAACCGACTTAAAAAAAGTATGCTATTAATTCGATATGCTTACGTTCTTCTAACACTATAAATGGGTAAGTTTATAAGGATGTTCTACTTGTAACTTGTTAATATTCACAATAGCTGAAGAGAATTGGATAAAATGTTGCATTACCGAAGGGGTATAGTAAACTGTAGTACCTACGCACGCTACTTATATTTTAGGTGCCTACTTGAAAGATAAGATAAGATAAGAGGCAGTCCATCGCAGTTTTGAAAGCACGACAATAAATACATCTTTGGATTTCTTCTTAAGCTTAAGCAAGCTTCCTGCCAATATTTTCTTCACCATAAAGCGCCTAGTGCGATTTATTAATCACTAAGCTATATTTTAGAAAATCTCATTTGTATAAACGAACCAAGAACAACTTCGAACCTGCAACCTTCGCAGGTTATTTAAGCCACACTTTAAGTCACGAAGGCGTTACAAAAATGTCGTGTATGTAAAGTTATACTCCTATTGCAAGATCCTAGTTATCACAAGCTAATATACCTTGCAAACACATAGGTACCTCCAATACTTTCACTTACAAAATACTTGATAACGCGGTGACGAACGAAATTAGACTTTATGTTAGACAAATACAATATACAATGCATTGTGTGAGGTCATCCTTAATCGATTCTGATCTATGATTTCTACAGTCTCGTTAGAAAGACTTTGAAGTAATTTAAAAGGAACTTATACTTTTACTTACAAATATATACTATGCACGTGATTTCTATTTAGAGAAACACACAAAAGATGGGATATAAATTGAACTGGAATTCCAATCAATTATTCTCCAAGCCCGTAAACGTATTATTTATACGTATATATTATTTACACATACTAACTACAGAAATATGAATAGTTTTCTAGTTTCCATAGTACAAGATCTCCTATCCTCACACCTTCCTACAAGAGTCCCCGAAGGGGTAGGCAGAGGTGTATAGGTAATACCCACTTTCCGCCAGAGGTATATTAGTTGCCAACGTAACAGATGGCGTGTCCATCGCCGTTACTCAAGCACGACTATTACATATGCCTTTTAAATTTCTTCTCAGACGTATGCAGGTTTCCTCTCGATGTTTTCCTTCACCGTAAAGCTCGTGGTGTGACTAATCACTGTACTTAAGTTCGGAAAAACTCATTGGTACAGTCGGGATTTGAACTTGCGACCTTTGCGTCCCAGGCAACTGCCCGAACCACTCGGCCACCACGGCCAGGATTATGAGTGTACGTAAGAATACTGAATACTATCAAAACCACCATTAATTAATGGATATTATGTACATTAAGGTATTGCTAAACCCCGTAATGAGCCAGGGTCTAATCGACAAATGTATAATTAGTCACACCCTAACATTCCAGAGTTAACAGTCCGTGACGAAACTTGACAATTTAACAATTACAATCAAAAACGAAATATCAATTACAAAATTAAACTCCTCACAAAACTCTTACTATGACCGACCACTTTCACAAGACTAAAGGTCAAACTAGTTTGTGTGCGCTTGTGTGTGTGTATGTGCGCCTGTGTGTGTGTGTGTGTGTGTGTGTGTGTGTGTGTGTGTGTGTAAGCGTGGAGACGACTTAATATTCAATGTTATCGACTTTCTAATTTTTCAATACATAAGCTTGTACTTTTTAAGTTTGAGGTTCAAAGTCGATATGAAATTGTATATATCGTCACGTCTACTCAAAAACGTCCTCGAAGGGGTAGGCAGAGGTGTATTAAAGGTGCCAACGTAACTCGTGCTTAGGCAATAGCGAATCGCCATTATAGACTTACAATATTTTGTTCTAAGCCGTATGCAGGAATTCTTTCGCCGTAAACAACTACTTATACACCTCTGCCTACCCCTTATGGGAAGGCGTGAGGTAAATCTCTTAGTGTGTTGAGTCGTTGCGCTTAATTTTTATTAATATTTTTGATTCTGTAATAATATACCTGCAACACCACAAGAAGCGTGAGTTGCCAATCTAGTTAAAAATCACTTCACGTCCTTTTTGAAGACGTGCAATCGTATTTAAATGGGTTACTGGATAAATATTGCTTTAAATTATGCCTTAATATGCTTAACCACACCTAGATTCCAATTTTTTTAATACCACAAAGAAGGCAAGCATGCCCTCCCCCACCTGGAGCAAACGTATGCAGGTTTCCTCTCGCTGTTTTCCTACACCGTAAAGCTCGTGGTGTGACTAATCACTGTACTTAAGTTCAAAAAAACTCATTGATACAGTCGAGATTCGAACTTGCGATCTTAGTGTTGCAACTAGTCGAACCACTCGGCCACCATGGCTTTTTTTATGTACTTTATTCGATGCACATTTTAAAGGATCCAGTTTTAGCTGGATAAGGCAGTCAAAAGCGGAACGTAGACGGAAGACTCACTATACGAGAGTAAAGCGAAATTGTACGATTGTTAATCGGCCCCAATTAACCGTTAAACACGATTAAATGTACAATAATTTGAATGCAAAGTAAATGGGCTTCTGTAACACGAACTCACCAACTATTACAATATTAAGTAACTGTAACTCTGTATTATTATTCAACAGATAATGGTAACGATTTTTTTATATGACAAACAATTTTAAGCTAGCAACACCTACAAAGTATACGCATCACACTTCTCTTTAAGAATACGCTGGTCAAAGTAATAAGCTGGTAAAGACAAAGTAAAATTTACAGCTATCATTACATGTAGTGGCAGAGTGGATGGAGTTGCTTGCATAGGTGCAAGTTCGACTCCCGACTCTAGCAGTTTTTATAAACTCAAGCGCACATTCAATCAAACACTTTCTCTTTGCGACTTTATAATATAAATAATAACAAAATGTAATACCTTGGGACAATTCCATAAAAATTGACATGGTCCCTATTTTAGCATAGCATGTGTTAGACAACGATATAGTTACTTATATAGAAAGACATATAGGTACACAAATACATAGGACATCCAAGACTAAGCTACAAATACACGTGTTCATCACACAAATATCAGCCTTCAGCGGGAGTCCAACCCGCGACCTCAAGTTTCACAGTCAGCAGCTCTAACCACTAGGCCGTCCATAGATAGAATTTAGACCTAATCTATCTTACGATATGTAATATAGAAAGCCTATTTAGTCCGTCGGAATAAAAAGTCTGTACGACATTTGCACCTGTGCTTGAATGTAGTCGATATCCGCGAGCACATCTCTAGCGATGTAGCGCGTGACCTAGTGAGGGACAGGTTTCGATGTACCGTGGCTTGGGGTAGGGCGCTAGCGACACCAAGGGAACATTTATGAGCGTTCTTATTTATATGGTCTTTACTCATGTCGCGGTGTTCGAGTGGTTCGAGTAGTTGCCCGCAACACAAAGTGTGCAAGTTCGTATCTCGTCCGTACCAATGAGTTTTTCTGAACAAAGTTCGCTTACGCTTTAACACAGCTGCATTTATTTATAATCTTCATAAGATATTAGGACTTCTACCAATAATTAAAAATCTGTTACTGGAATAGCATTAACAGATCCACCAATCAGCCGTGATTATAGATCGATCTTATTACCATGACGCAACCAATCGTTTCAGTGCAAATCGTGACTGATCTATCATCAACGATTGAATAGCTTTTTCTGAGATCAAAGGTTTCGTCCACGCAAAACAGTCCAGAGAGGGATGAGCATTTTAATTTGTAATAAGGCTAGGTGTAATATTTACACATCATACATAGCTTCGGGTCCCTCCAGGTCGGCAGTGAGACTAAAGCGCCAGTCCTGTCTAGAGTTCCGTAATTCTAGACAGGACTGGAGCTTTTTTAGAGAATTATTAATAAATTATGGGTTAGAGAATGAGGTCTGTACCTCATATATCATTCTCTAAGCCATACTGGTATAGGGAACTTCTGGCGTTCCTTACCTTGGGTGTTCTTATTTACGAAGTAAATGCTTATTTGTATAACTTTTTTTCTGTATAACTATATATATTAGTTACATACCGGCCGATTTATTATTTGAATGTATAATATGAATATTATTCGAAAACTATGAGTAATACCAACACCTCTACCTATCCCTTCGCGGAGCTACGTAAGGTGGCATGAAGGTTAAAAAAAAAATTTTATTTTGTAATTTCAAATGATAAAATAATAATAATATATCCTAGAGATATTATAAAGAGACCGAGTTTGTTTGTACGCGCTAATTTTAGGAACTACGAATCTGATAAAAAAAATCTCACTGCTACAGATAATTCGTAAATTCTGGAAGGCTTATAGGTTATTTATAAACGGCGAGCTAAACCTAGTTTTAAGACATCTTGCATTCTCAGACAGAAAAGTTCTTAATATACAGTTAACATCATATTTCATTTAGAATTTAACCTAAGCGTCACTGACCAAAACGATGGTCAGTTATAACAGTTTAGTTAACATAACATAAAACTGGATATATTATTTTGGACTACATTAAAACTGTTATACATAATAAGTTTCTCCTCGCCGTATCTAACTGTAAAATATACGTACAAGAAAAGACAAGAAAAGAGAAGAAAGGACAAGAAAAGATATTAATAGCAGACGATCATGATAGTCATGATGACAGAGAGTTTGCATTATAATACACACGGGTGAAACACATTATAAACAGTTCACATAATTAGTGGCAAATATTTTATAACGGACTCATTAAATAATTAACTGTTTATTTATTATATATATCCTCACGCCTTCCCACAAGGGTCCCCGAAGGGGTAGGCAGAGGTGTATAGGTAATACCCACACACCCACTTTCCGCCAGAGGTATATTAGGTGACAACGTGACAGATGGCGAGTCCATCGCCGTTACTCAAGCACGACTATACATACGCCTTTGAATTTCTTCTCAGACGAATGCAGGTTTTGCTTTCGATGTTTTCCTTCACCGTAAAGCTCGTGGTGTGACTAATCACTGTACTTAAGTTCAGAAAAAACTCATTGGTACAGTCGGGATTCGAATTTGCGACCTTTGCGTCGCAGGCAACTGCTCGAACCACTCGGCCACCACGGCTTATTTAACGGCAGAGGAAGACTACGTTCATACTACGTAAATCAAATCGATCGGAGACTCAAGGATTTGAACGGCATGAGTACTCGAAAAGTACTAGAGTATGAAGAGACAGTAGACGAAGCGAACGAGGTCTGTAAGTCTACACAGCACTGGCGCTCTACTTTCTCTGCCTACCCCGCGGCGTTTTTTCGTAAAGTGTGTATAACAATTATATATTTTCTCGGTAGGTGTAGGTGTGTGTAAAGTCATACTTTACTAACGAAACAAACGAATCCGCCACAGTTGCTCAATCACAATTATACATACGTATTCCTTCTCAAAGGTTTGAAGGTTTCCTTTTAATGTTTTCGTTCACTGCAAACCTCGTGGTATTAAAAAAAATCATGAGACCTGCTATTCGTATTTTATAAGTAAGCAGAATGATTGCCAGCTGGAAACCCTTCTCTTCTCTATTCTAAGAACTATAAATTTATTCCAAAGTGTTCATTAATGTATATATTTATAATGAAGTCAAGGTAACACGTGTTCCGAAAGTGGATCTTCCATTAAGCTCCATGGACGTTCACTAAACAAGAATATTTTATTGCAAAACCCTCACACATATGGAAGTAGTAGTTATCCTTATTGCAATCGATGGGCGGCGGTAACCGCTTGCCATCACGGGCCTGACCAGGAACATATCAATTCACACCTGATATGATTAGTATCTCTGTTTTCGTAGGTAATATTTATCATAATAATATACATACATACATATCATCACGCCGAGTCACTAACGTAGGCAGAGAGGGTAGAGCGCCAGTTCTCTCTAGACTTACATACCTCTTCCGCTTCGCCAAAAATTCATCAGTCTTACACTCGCCGGTTTATCTTAATAAATATTTACATCTATATAATGTAAGGTACTTCAATAGCATACTTAGACAAAGAAAGATTACAAGATAGATACCTATACCATACGCAAGTGCTCGAAAGGAGAAACAAATTAAATAGGACCTATTTAATTCCCAAAGCGTTCCAATGGGAACGCTATGAGTACTCGAAACCGATGTATGAAGAGACTGATGAATGTGGATGTAGGAAAAGAGGTCTAGTCTAGTGTAGGGTCAGTTTAAAAGCTTTTATAACCTTACATAAGGCTGACTGTACGAACCTATTTCGTAACTCTATATCAGACGTATAAAACACACTTGTAAAAGTTCACACATTTTTTACATTACGAGTTCCTATTGTTATAAAGTTACCTAATAATTGCTTTGAATTCGAGTGTAAAAATTACAACGCATCGAACCTGTGACCTTTAAAATGACCGCTCTTGTGCAACTATTGCCTAATGATATTAAGGACTGGGCACATAAAGTGTGTGTGATTGACGAAACAGATATACAAAGCAGAAGTGTGTGCAAGAAGAGGCAGAGTAAGACCACGTTCCAACTGGATCAAATCGATCGGACACTCGAGGATGGGAACGTCAAGAGTACTCGAAACCGACGAGCTTGTATTAAGAGGCTGATGAATGTGGACGAAGCGAAAGAGGTATGTAAGTCTAGAGAGAACTGGCGCTCTATACTCTCTGCCTACCCTCCGACTCGGCGTGATGATATGATGATGAACTGTGTGTTGATGTATTGCGTTCCTTCAGACTATGGTACTTAAGGTTTAAATTCTTTTATCACAAAGTGCTATGGTGGCCGAGTGCCTTCAGTAGCCAACTACAAAATTAAGATTACACCATCAAACACCAATGAGTTTTCGGAATGTAAGAACGTTGAGCCTTAGATACCTCAGAGACCTTGGCTTGTCCCTTGGTATACAAACCGTATGAAGTAAGAAAGTATGTATGAAGAGAATGATGAAGGATGACTGGTTCTCTACCCTCTTTGCCTAACCCATGATTGACTCTATATGTAGTTGTCCCATAGTTGACCACGAAGAGTAGCTATGCACTTGTCATCTTGCGATATTCAGACGCGTTAGAATTTCCAGACGAATGCAAGTATCTTCGACTGTAAAGCGTGATTACTTCAAAACGACCGTGTCGTCAAAAAACTCGAACCCACGACCTCACGCCAAAAGCGTTTAACCCCTTAGATCACGGAGGCAATTGCATCTACGATTTCTACAGAGTAGATGTAATTGAGGCAGTAAGAACATTATGTAAATCGTTGTTACTATACATTCAAGTTATGCACATTTAACTTATGCGAAACGAATTTTTCACCGTACTTATTAATGTCAAGGTGCGCTGAATGCTCGCTTAAGTTAAGCAAGTGTTCGCAACTTCACTCATTAGGTAAATGAGTTCTCTTAACGTTTGAAATAGTGTTTGCGCAAGTAGCGTCCAATCAAATTTATGCATAATTTGTTGTTTATGAACGTTTTAATGCCAAAAATTAACCCTGATGGACGAGTGGTTGGAATCGCCTGAACGCAAATATTGCACGTTTGAATCCCGACTGTACCAGTAAGAGATGTACGTGCAGTGATTAATCTGATCACGAGGTTTTCGGTGAAGGAATATAATGAGAGGAAACCAGTATAAATATCGTGCTTGAGTAACGGCGATGGACTCGCCATATGTCACGTTGGCACCTATCTACGGAAAAAATGCTTTTTTTTTTAGGTTTTTTTAGTAGGCAGAGCACTGCCTACCAAAAAAACCTAATCTTACCTAAACAAAATTATTACCATTACATTTATTTATTATTAATTTTAATGTTGATTTGGTTTGTTTAATACCTTTTATAAAAAAACTGTATTTTATTATTAAATTAATTAATTTATGGATTTTATATCTATAGTCAATGAATAATTATTATTGAGTGTATAAAATTTTCATAAAATTCTAACTAATTATTAAATATTAAGCACCAAGGATAATTTATTTATAAATTAACAAGTTGTCTGTGTCGCAAGTCCTTATATGCCATCGAAACTGAAAAGTCCACTTGTCATTGAGGCCAAGCGAATATAATAATATATTAAACATTGTTTAACCGACAATGTGTCATATAAATATATAAAAGTTAAGTCAACATAGTAAATCGGTCGCCAAAGTGTGTCAAAGCAAGGTTTTATCGAGAAAAAGTTGAATGTCAGAACGCGTTGATGTCTTTAGACCGGAGCTTTGACCGTCATACACTTTTAACTACTTTACGTATGTGTATATCTTCATAGACCCTTAATTTTGGGTAGGCAGAGGTATAATACCTTCCATTCGCTGGCAATAGGTTTAGATTACCTACTATACACACTACATTTGCAGGTTTCTTCACGAACTTTTCCTTCACCATAAAACTCATGAATTTATAAGCACAGATCTCATTGTTTCCGGGTTCAAACCTGCTATATTTAATTTGTAAGTGACTTTTTAAACCAGTCGGCTTTATTCGATATATGTCGAAGCTATCACATTTTTATGTATGAATGTATTCATAAACATTCATGTGTGAAGAGAGTCAGTCAATTTGTAAATTCATGCAAATACAGCTTTTAGTATGTATTGAGGCTATGTTTCGCGTGATTTACTTTTTCAATGACCTTCGATTTAATTTCACTAGCTTATATCGCTTTTGAGTATCGTAGAAGCTATTAATAAAAAAGCTTTAATGGCGAATGGTTAAAGTAGTCCAAGTCGCAGGTTCAAATCGGTGGGCAGGAAGTCTTCTAAGCTTATAGTGATTTATCACACCGTTAGCTTTACGGTGAAGGAAAACAACTTAAATATACCAACGAGTTTTCTCATAAAGTGTATTGATTCTCATAACGAGGAACCTTACATATATTTGAGTAGATCGCCATCTCTCTGACACCTACTGCCTACCCGATCAGGTACCTTTGTGGCAAGGCGTATATAAAAATAAAGTTTTGAAATGCGATAAATATAACATTTAACGAGCACAATGATAAGTAAAAGTAGAACTACATGCTTTGACGCAATATAAATTACGTGCGACCAAAGAGACGGCACGACATTCGTGACCCACCAGACATTTGAAGCTTAAAGCTTACCTTGACATGTCACTAGAGCCGAGCTTAAGAACAATACGAGCAACCACGGAGACATCCTGAAGGCTTGGCTACCACATCCGGTTATTCTAGGCTGTAGCATCACAAAACACTATTTCATGATATTGTTAATCCCAATGAATGTTTTGTTGCACACTGCACTTATAAACCACTGTTGTTTTTCTATTTTTTTTATTTTTTTTTAGCAAGGCATAGTCGCGTGTCACTATTTAAATGGGATTGTGGAACGCCTGTGTTACTCGCGACGCGTTCGGAGCTCTACTGAGCGCACGCGCAGCAAGTGAATGTTCCGTCGTTAATGACATTAAACAGAGGTGCGAAACTTTTTCGTGTGGAGCTTTGAAAGCTCTAAGTAATATTTATAATATATAAAAGATTTTTTGAAAGTGGCAGTCGATGGTTCTAGGAGTCTTCTACAACGCACAACACATAAAGCAGTGATTTTAAACACCACGAAAGGTGAAGGAAAACATCGAGAGGAAACCTGCATACGTTTGAGAAGACTAGCTTTGTAAAATATCTTGATTGATAATACAAACTACATTTTTATTATACGTACCTCCTTAAAGAAATGCCTAAGAATACGGAACGGTACTTTAAAAAAATTCGCCTGACATACGCGGCAGGAAGAATTCGCTTTTAGAATAAACGTATACATAAATCCTTATACTTCACGAATCACTGGACCAATTTGTATAATGCATAAAAAAGTTTTTGTCACCACCCCGATTAGTAAAAGAACTGACGAAATAATTAAGAAAAAATATACACGACTGCTTAGTCAAGAGAGCGAATATGACGTAGATGTAACCGGGGGCACAGCTAGAAATGATATAAAATCATTCAATGGATGGACTTATTTAAGTCCATTCATTAAAAAGTAGTAAGTAAACGCTACATCGCTTTCGTGTTAAATCCTAAGTGTAAAATTAAAAATGTTGTAAACACAGGTACGCCGCCGAACCCACTTCACTTTCAAACTCGGTCGCGTGGTGGCGGACACGACCGCGTATCGCCCGATAGAGCCTACAGCCGGTCCACTAGAGTGGACTACCTCTACTTTTCACACAAGCTTCCGGATGTCACATACCAAGGCATTCTAATATTCAGACCAACGACGTAAATAAGTAGGGACGAAAGGCCAGTTCTCAATATTGTTAGTGGATCCTACGAAGAACCGCAGTGGACTGCGACACCAAGATCACAAGTTCGAATCCCGTCTGTACCAGTGAGTTTTCAGAACTTAAGTACAGGGATTAGTCACACCGCGAGCTATACGGTGAAGAAAAACATGTATAGGAAACCTTAATATGTTTGAGAAGAATTTCAAAGGCATATGTATAGTCGTGCTTGAGTACGATAGACTGTCACGTTGGCACCTAATATATATCATTGGCTGAAAGTTTGTGTGTGGGTACCTATACACCTTTGCCTACCTATCCTATCCTACTTATATCAACTAGCTATTCAGTTCAGTACTTAAGTACTAATGCTGTAACATAATAATCTTGATATTATATGATTTGAAAAGAGTAACCATGGACTTTCTTGCCGGTTCTTATCCATGGGAACGCCAACCCGAACCGTGCATCTTTTTCGACGTTTTATAAGTGCCCATCTAGTGCTATGCGAAATAAAATATTTTCATTTTGATTTTGACTTACAACCACGATGTATTGTTTGTTGACTGCACACACTACATTAATCATTTCTGGCGTTTTTTTCAGGGAATACAATACCGCTGATTGCAACACATCAAAACCATGCACGACTCAGTTTGAATGTTCGTGTTCATCATAATAACATAAATTTAGGGGATCTCGAAAACCTAAAAGACCTCTGGAATTTATAACTTTTAAACCATAATTTAAACGGCGATAGACTCGCCATCTGTCACGTTGGCACCTAAAATATCTCTGGTGGAAAGTGCCAACTCTGCCCACCCCTTCGGGGACCCTTATGGGAAGGCGTGAGGATATATTATTATAATAAAACATATTAATATAATATACCGTTATTTCCCTTCATATGTTATTGGTGGTCTCATTAGAGTAAACTTTGTTCAGTGAAATATTATCATCATTTCCTGGTTGTTGGTTTAACTTCACCATTAATACCATTTCCGCCTTCCAATACAACAAACGACTTCCGGATAACTCAACTGTCGAATACTTCAATTAAAATATGTCATTTAAATACGTTTATGGTTGTGAAATGCGGTTTAACTACACGTCCAAAAACAAAGCTCTAAGGTCATGATTTTGTAATTAATATCTTCACACCTTCCCACAAGAAGTGTATAGGTAATACCCACACATCCACTTTCCGCCAGAGATATAGTTTAGATGTCAACGTGACGGATGGCGAATCCATCGCCGTTACTCAAACGCGACTATTCTATTCATACGCCTTTGAATTGCTTCTCAGATGTATGCAGGTTTCCTCTCGATGTGATGTTGTATATTTAGTATAATCTATGGTCCATGACTTAAATTTATTACTATCACAAATATTCTTAATCGTTGAACTATTCTACCTACTCACACAATCATACACAGTATACTTGCAGTGGGTACCTATAAATCGATTAAAAGTTAGAAAAAAGTAGAAACGTAATGACTAGGTATGTATATTAATTAGAAATAGATAGATCAGAGTATATTCATTACTAGCTGTGCCCGCGACTTTGTCGGCGTGGACGGCTTTTTATCTTTCGTAAAAATTATTTTTTTTCTATAAAAAGTATCCTATGTTACTTCTAATACCTCCAAGAATATGAGTACAAAGTTTCATTATGATCTGTTAAGTAGTTTTTACGTGAAAGCGTAACAAACAAACTTACATTCACATTTATAATATTAGTAAGGATGTTGTTATATTGTTCGCATTGAATAATTGAGAAGAAATTCAATATCGCCAAAATTACCTGACCAACCTAATTAATGGTTGCCTCCCTTATATATTCATATGCATATACATAGCAATACGCCGAGTTTCCCACGGGGTAGGCAGAGGGTTGCTGTCCACAATGCGATATTGGTACCTACATTGTTGTATGGCAGCGAATCCTGGGTATGTCAGAGGAAGTATGAAAATAGCTTGAATGCAGTTGAGATGCGATCTTTTCGAAAAATGTGCGGAGTAACGATATTAGATCGAATCCGCAATGAAGAGGTTCGCAAATCAACTGGCGTGAATGAGGGCGTGATTCTAAAGATAAAGAAAGGCATGTTACGTTGATTCGGACACATAGAAAGGATAAGTGAAGAAAGATTGACGAAACAGATATACAAAGCAAAAGTGTGTGCAAGAAGAGGCAGAGGAAGGCCACGTTCCAACTACCTGGATCAAATCGATCGGACTCTCAAGGACGGGAACGTTAAGAGTACTCGAAACCGACGAGCATATATGAAGAGACTGATGAATGTGGATGAAGCGAAAGAGATATGTAAGTCTAGAGAGAACTGGCGCTCTATACTCTCTGCCTACCCCGTTGGGGACTTGGCGTGATGATATGTATGTATGTAAGCAGAGGGAGTAAAGGTTCAGTTCTCTAGAGACCTCCTCCACTACACCTACACATACTAATTTGATTTTAAAGATAGTTTTTTTATTAATCAAAAATATCCAGCTATTTAATTTCTGTGCCAAATTTACTACAATTCCATTCAGCTGTTCTGGCGTGATTGAGTAACAAATCTCCTAACGTTAAGCGGTTACCGCCGCATATACACGCTTGCATCACCAGGGGTATTTATTACATGTGTGTTTCCTGGTATTCAATTCAATGTCGCCAATTAAAAAATAACTAAATAATTGGTGATTTCCGACAGGTGCATTCGGCTACCGGTGTTAGTTTTGGACTTAGCGTTCTTATTGAATCAAGGATAAGATAAAATAGGAAGGAATAATTTGTTTTCCTACAATGAAGGCCGTCTGGTCAAGTGGTCAGAATAACTCACTGCGATGCTTAAGGATTCGAATTCCGCTGAGGGCAGATATTTATGTGATGAAAATGAGTGTTTGTAACTTAGTCTTGGATAATCAGTGTATTTGATATATCTATCTATATAAGTGTGTATATCGTTGTCTAGTTCCCATAGTACTACCTTGCTTTTGGACTATGTCAGTTTGCGTGGAACGGTCTTGGTCCAAAGTATGCTATTTTATATTGTTATAATGCAACTTCATATATTCTACACTCTTAAGAATAATATATCACGCCTTCCCACAAGGGTCCCCGAAGAGGTAGGCAGAGGTGTATAGGTAGTATCCACACACCCACTTTCCGCCAGGGATATTCGTTACTCAAGCACGTCTATACATACGCCTTTGAATTTCTTCTCAATCGTATGCAGGTTTCCTCTCGATGTTTTCCTTCACCGTAAAACTTGTTACTAATTACTGTACTTAAGTTCAGAAAAACTTATTAGTACAGTCGGATTCGAACTTGAAATCTTTGTGTTGCAGGCAACTACTCGAACCACTCGGCCACCACGGCTCGACTATCGATGTGGACGAAACAAAAGAGGTATGTAAGTCTAGAGAGAACTGGTACTCTCTCTGCTTACCCCGTTTGGGACTCGTATTTAATTTTGAACCAGAAACATTGTAACATTCTTTCTGGGGTTGAGTGTTAATGTCAACGACACAGTTGTATACTACTGCAAGCTTTATAGCACTTTCTTTAAACGTCATAACTGTATTTTTTGTTCCCAATAAATAAAAAATATAACTCAAGTGTTCCCTTTGTGATATTCGCTTTAATAAATAAAAAAATTATATCCCCGTCCCGTAATGTCCCCGAAGGAGTAGGCAGAGGTGTTTAGGTAAACAACCACTGATTACGCCGATTTTCATCTTCGTTGTTCCCGTTGTTTCAGGGTATTTGAATAAAATAGCGTGTTGATATTTCGGTTGTTTATTGCGTAATGGCGTCGATCCCTGTCAATCACGTGACCGACGCCGCTATCTTTTTTAAATATATATTTGGCGTTACATATGGCCTGAACATTTTCCCCGCCCTCGAAAGATTCTGGCTTTCGAGAAATTGTTGTTGCTGTAGAATCCGTGGTGTATATTGAACAGAGATTATGCACAGCTCTGCGTATGACGCCATTAGTGGTGTAGACATCTACTACTCTTGCGGTGCCGTCGGATCCAGAATGTAGCTTGTGAATGCGTCCGATTCGCCATTTCAAAGAAGGCAAACTGGGATCCTTTGTAGCGACCATGTAGCCTTCGTGTTGTCTCCTTTCATGTGATCGCCACTTGTTCCTTAGTTGCAGTTCACAAAAGTAATCATTTCTCCATCAATCCCAAAAGTGCTGTCGCATCTTCTCGAGTAGTTGATAACGATTCAGTCTGTTTGTATTGTCTACTAAGAGACACTCGCTAGGTAAGGAGGTCAATGGTTGACCGATCAAGAAGTGCGCCGGAGTTAAAGGAGCAAGATTATTAGGGTATAATGAAAGAAGAGTTAATGGTCTAGAATTGAGGATTGCCTCAATTTGTGTGAATAACGTTGACAATCCTTTAAATGTTTGTCGCCTAATATGCGAGTTAAATGATATTTTTCTTATTTTTTAAGATCTTTATTTCAGCTGAAAAACATTCTTCTTGTTGTAGCTTTATTAAAGCAATGAGGGATGCATTTAATTCATCATAGGAAAGTGGACCCCTTAATCTAGATGTTAATAGCGTAAATTGAATATAAATCGTAAAACGTAGGCACAAGATCTATATAGTTTTATAAAACTTGAATGTTTGTCAAAATTAATAACTTCGTTTTTATTTGGGAGAGGTAAACTGTTAGTTAGTTGAACATTATTATATTTTAATCTGCATTTTATTTGTTTGCTAGTTTTTGTTTCAGGCAGATCTGAAATGTCTTGGGACACTTTGTTCCTAGGCCAATGAGAAGAATCTTCTAACAAGAAAGATGGGCCCTCCCAGCATAGTTTTGAAGATGATATCGACTTAGGATTCGAGAAGCGATATCAGCTGGATTATGACCTCCAGGAATATATCTCCACGCAATAGGAGAAGTAAGATCTTGAATCCTACAATCCAATCCAATACTACAGTCGAATCTGTCCAGTGTACAACCGATTTAATTTTGCAACGAATATACTTCAAAACCTTGGCAATCAAACGTGCAGATAGTAACGCACCACAAAGTTTGAGACCAGGCATTGTTGCAGCCTTTACTGGTGCTACCTTTGTTTTAGCACATAGCAGTCGGACTAAGACCTGCCAAGATTTACTGATAGATCTTATATAAATTGCACTAGCATATGCTGATTGAGACGCGTCTAAAAATGAATGTAATGCAATTTCTACATGGTTTTGAATAAAAACGCATCTAGGTATGTCCAAATTTGAAGTAGCATTTAAATTGACTGCAAAATCAAACCATTGACGTTGCAAAACATCATCAACAGGATCATCCCAATCTAAGTCGGACATCCAAAGTTTTTGTAGAATTATTTTTGGAATGATTGTACATGAACTAAGTAAGCCTAGTAGATCAACAAGTTTGGCCGATTTTGACAATATTATGCGTTTGGTTATGGGCTGATTTGCGGGAAATTGCAAAACATGCTTATTTGGATCCCATTTTAGACCCAAAACGCTGGCCTGAGAAGAACAATTAAATGTTTTTGGTTCATTTTGAAATATAGATGGCATATTGGTACGCCATTTTCGTAGTGGGAGACATGTTGAGTCAAGCTCAGAGACGACAGACTTGATTAAGTTGCGTAATTCTGCCTCTGTATCAGCGCATGACAGGATATCATCAACGTAGATATCATCGCTGATCAGTTGAGCTATTCTAGGAATATTGCATTCCTTTGATAGTTGTAACAAACATCTAGTGCTTAAGAATGGCGCTGATGCTGTTCCATAAGTGACTGTGTTTAATTGAAATATTTTAATAGGATCGCTAGAATTATCGCGCCACAAAATAAGTTGTAGTTGTCGTTGTGTGGAATTTACCAGTATTTGGCGATACATTTGTTCCACATCTGCTGATACTACAAACTTGTGTTGCCTGTATCGTAATAAGATTGGTGATAAATCGTTTTGCACAACTGGTCCAGCATATTGAATGTCATTGAATGACAAACCAGAAGTAGTCTTTGAAGACGCGTCAAACACAACGCGTAATTTTGTAGTTTCACTAGCTTCTCTAATTACGCAGTGATGTGGAAGATAGCAGCCAAATATAGGTTTAGAAATCTCATTCATAAAACCTAATGTTTCATATTCATGAAGAATGTCACAATATTTAAGTTTAAATTGATAATTATTTTTAACAGGTAAACCAATTTGTGTTCGAGCACTGTTACTGATGAATGAGGACAGGCTTCCAGAATCTGACAAAGCTCTTAAAGTATAAATATCATTATTATTTTTTACCTCAACCATGGCTGTAGTGAGAAGAACGTGTCTTGCCGAGGTTGCAGACATTGACACGGAAGGAACAGTGCTAGATGGAGTGCAGTCATTGCTAACACCAGGTAAGTCATTTGAGGTAGTATAATTATTAGTAACAGTTTTAGGTTTTATATTCAAATATTTTGACCTGTTAGACGAAACCTCTTTAATGTGATTTTCAAAATATTCCAATAGTGATTGAGCACGTGCAATTAAATTATAAAATTTATTTTCAATGGATTCACGCTCAATCATCTGTTTATCAGTATCATCGTCTAACATTTCAATTTGTGACTGTATGTCCTCGAAACTGCAGAAGAGGTCATTCATTTTTGTAAAGCGTAAACGCAGTTCATTTATAGTAACCACATTAGTCTCCTTGCATTTAATTAAAGGAGTTAAATATTTTTCGAAAGGAGTCAATTGTGACCTAATGTGGCCTCTTTGCTTTATTAGATCTTTTAAATCAAAGACTGTCATTTTGTCGACGCAACAATGACGCAATGTCAAACTTCAATGAAATAAATAAATTCAATAATTAGAAATAACGTTATCCACACAAACTAAAACAACTAGGTAGGATAGATAGAATAGAACTGATAGGATAAAAGATAGGATTAGATTATTTGATTAGAACGAAAGATAGATTGTTGGCGCACTTCCCTCGGAATATAAGCTGCAGTTGAATACTGGCGAGTTCCTGAAGGATGAGTCCGTCTTGAATTTTTCCCTTTGTTTCAGGGTATCAGATCACGTCACGTCACGAGATCACGTCGCTCTTCTTCTATTTGTTCCCGTTGTTTCAGGGTATTTGATCACGTCACGTCACAAGATCACGTCGCGTCATGAGATCACGTCGCGTCATGAGATCACGTCGGGGTCACCAAATGATTACGCCGATTTTCATCTTCGTTGTTCCCGTTGTTTCAGGGTATTTGAATAAAATAGCGTGTTGATATTTCGGTTGTTTATTGCGTAATGGCGTCGATCCCTGTCAATCACGTGACCGACGCCGCTATCTTTTTTAAATATATATTTGGCGTTACATATGGCCTGAACAACCACTTTCCGCAAGAGATATATTTAAGGTGCCAACGTGACAGATAGAGAGTCCATCGCCATTACTCCAGCACGACTATACATACGCCTTTGAGTTGCTTCTCAGCATCTGTAAGTTTCCTCTCGATGTTTTCCTTCACCGTAAAGCTCGTATCGTGACTAATCACTGTAATTAAGTTGAGAAAAACACATTGATACTTTCGCGATTCGAACTTGCTATCTTTGTATCGCAGGCAACTATTCAAACAACTCGGCCACCACGGCTATTCGTTTAAATAATTACCTGCAAAGGTAGGACGCTAAGGATCCTCATCGGTTAATACCAGACTTTTACTGAACTTATGTATAGTGATATATATAGGAAGAAATTTAAAGATGTATTTAAAGAGGCTGAAAAACGGCGACACACCGACCATCCTCCATACATATTTCTCCGACGAATATTTCGACGTTTTATAAGTGCCCATCTAGGCCTATATAAAATAAAAATATTTTGATTTTGATTTTGAAATAGTTGATGTACACCTCTTCCTACGCCTTCGATAACGAATGGAAAACTTTCGTTAAATATATTTTGCAACTAGATCCGTGTTTTTCTTTAATTATATTCTGTCAACGACCTGTATAAGTATTATCTTATTTATTTTATTTTATCTGTGCCACGGCGTAGGGAAAGCGCGCGAAAGTTGGCAAATGTTTCTGTCTTAATATACGATGGTCTTCAAACTCTTTGTCTTGCATTATAATTCACATATTAAGTATTTATTCATACAAATATTGTATGTCAACATAACTTACCTTTATGGAAGAATTTTATTATTACTCTTTATGTAAGACCCTCTTTGATCATTGTTCAAACTCGGTGTCACCATAGTTATCCACTAAGTACATGTAAAGTTTTTTGCTTGAACGCACTTTGTATAAATTGTATACTGATATACTTGACTTCCATCATAAGAAGAGGAGAAATTAACTAGTTTATTATAATAAATGTTAAAACAGTAACAGCGGCAACAGTAACGCTTAAACAGTGCCATCTAGTGTTTAATTTATGAACTACATCATTACAAATATACAAAGTGCAAGCTAAGCGTAAGTTAATATTTACAGCTTTTTTATATTTCAACAGATTGCGCTAGTTATGAATTATTTGCTGTTCATGCTTAAATAAATTTCACGTAGGTCCTTTCATCATCATCATATTTAGTCATTTTATTCACTGTATTCATCTACTGTTGGGTCTATACCCAACAGTGGTTGAATACAGTGTTATTTGTGTGTGAATGCTAAATTAAATGAAAACTAGATAAATAATAATATATATCCTCACGCCTTCCCAGGAGGGTTCCCGTAGGGGTAGGCAGAGGTGTATAGGTAGACCCACGACACACGTGACGTGGCGAGTCCATCGCCGTTACTCAAGCACGACTATAAATACGCCTTTGAATTGCTTCTCAGACTTATGCAGGTTTCCTCTCGATGTTTTCCTTCACCGAAAAGCACGTGGTTGACTAATCACTGTACTTAAGTCCATAAAAACTCATTTGTTCAGACGGGATTCGAACTTGCGATCATTGTGTCGCAGGCAACTACTCGAACCACTCGGCCACCACGGATTTTAAATGAAGATAACCACTAAATTAAAAAACATTGGATAATTACAAAATAGATTTTGCAAGTGAGAAAAACATTTAGATGAGTTCGATACTAACACGAAAAAGGATACCTGAGTTCATAATAATCATATTCCTAAACTTACCTTTCATCGTGCTAACAGCAATACAAAGACAGCGCCATCTAGCCTTTATGTGTAAACTAAGTTTCAAATGAACATAGTGCACACACTTACGAACAACATTTCATGAAATTGAAAAAAAATATCAAAAGATGGCGCTAGCTGTGAATTCTTAACTATGCATTCAAAGAATACAATTCTTTTCATTAGTTTATTTTCTTATAGTGCTTGTTATTTATACATCAAAACTAGATAACCATCCTCATTGGAAAATATATTTAGCACAAATATAGTACAGCTGACTTTGCAATCACCATAAAAACAAAGCGGCTGTCACTAAACAAGCGTGTAGTCAATTCTGATGCATGAAATTCGATCAGTCATGGCAAATCATTTGTAAACTCGTTCACATCCTGAATACCAATCACGGTAATTGCTGGCAATACTTGTGTGCTTAGGTTCGTAATAAATTGCTGTCATGTGCTAAGCATGGCCCATAAAAAATCCTCAGAAATCTTTCTATTACGGTAAAGTAAAATACTCATATTTTGACTGCTTGAAAAATGGCAATGAACACGTCATTTGTCACGTTAGCGACTTTGACTTGCAAGACTTTGAGGTGGTCTGAAGATATATTGTTATTAGTACTATAATTCCTTTATTATTATATTACCCTCAGGATATACGTAAGCTCTTGTCAACAATGTTCATCACCAATAGATTATACCCGGTCAAGAAATCTGCGTAACGAATAGTTCTTAAATTATGGGGAAAAACCAAAAAAAAAATGTCGATACGTGCTTTAGGGACAACAAAATTACAACTCGTAATTTTTTCTCTTTCTGAATTGACTTTCGTAGCATGAGTAACGGGAACTAACCGAACAATGGCAAGACCAGGCACTTCTTGGGTGCTAAGCAAACCGCTCAGAGGACCCTCTGGGAGCTAGGGAGCTAGGCTGGCCTCACCATTTGACACGTCGGCATATAAATAAATATCTGGTGTAAAACAGTGTTATTACACCTATGATTACTTTTTTTTATAAGTAAAAAACTGTAATATATAATATATACACGTATAGGTACATAATATATTCAGGAATATCTCTATATTGTGGAAACTTCTTTACCGGCAATAACGTAAATGGGGCCATGCCAGCGTGTCACTACTCGTGCTGTACAGCATGTACAGCATGAGTAGCAACAACAAGATATTGGTGCCCACTTTATTGTGTCAGGGGAAGCTTGGAAAAAACATAAATGCAGTTGAGATGCGATCTCTTCGGAAAAATGTTCAGAGTAACGATCTCAGATCCAATCCGCAATGATAGATACGCCAAACAACTGGCGTGAAAGAATGTGTGATTGTAAAGATGAAGAAAGGCACGTTTGAACATATAGAGAGGATTAGTGAAGAGATATTGACGAAACAGATATAGCGAAAGTGTGAAACTTCAAGAAGTGGCAGAGGAAGACCACGTTCCAACTCGATCGGGCATTCAAGGTCGGAAATTACAACAAGATATTTATCAAGAATTACTCGAAACTGATGAGTGTGGATGAAGCGAAAGACTATGTACCTAAGTCTTGAGGGAACTGGCGCTCTATTCTCTCTGCCTCAGCGTGATGATATGATGATGATGACTTCTATACTGGATGCAAGTGAGAGATGGATACATTTTAAGGTCGATTGATGGAGGTATCGTAAGGGTTTTCTTCAAGTAGGGTGTAGCAGCTAGGTAAGGATTCCCAACCCCTGTCGTTGTAAGTCTTCATAGGTTTCGGTAACCGTTTACCATCAGGCATCGAGGAAGGCCAAGAAGAAGATGGCGGGATGAACTGGACATTCACATGAACATGGTAGGAGGCGGCAAACAGGAGGGAGGCCAGTGTGAGAAAGATGGCATGTAAAATTAATAATAATAATATCTTTGTAAAATCCGTCTTTTTTTAATTGTGTCTCGTAGCTTTTGTTTCGGGAACTTTTGCTACTTAACCGAGCAATGCGGAGACCTAGGCCTCCAGCCAGGCACTTTAATGTGCTAGGCAAACATAGCTAAGGGCATCCCCAGTGGGGTACGGACCTCGGCTTAGAGCGTTGCTGGATCGCATGGGAGCTGGGATGGACTGGACTGGTAATTTTATTTAACTACTAAGGGGCAGGATTTGCCCGTCTGGCTCGGGCCGGCGTTTGCGAGGGTTGAGGGGGCGGAGGGAGTCCAGTGTCCTTCCTTTAGATTTACAGTAGGTAGACACGAAATTGGGTAGGTATTGTTGGTGGGCGGGTATAATAGGTACGAATTTGTAGGTAGATAGATATCTTCATCGACACGTCCCTCAAGGGGTACCACAGCAACTTTTCGCCGCAGATATATTTCAGGTGTCAACGTGACAGGTGACGAGTCCATCTCCGTTTGTAGTCGCAAACGGAGAATGAATTGAAAGATGAAGGTAGATATTCTAAATATGTATGTCGTACATATTAATATGCGACATACATCTTTGAATATATTCTCAATCGTATGCAGGTCTCGCTGTGACTAATCACTGTACTTATGTAAGTTAAAAAAAACTCATTGGTACAGTCGAGACTCCCGTACAGGCGTGGTGGCAGATTGGTACTCGAACCACTCTGCCACCACGTCTCTACAGTTCCAGGTACCTACAGGTTGTTATTTATTATGAAAAAAAATCTATATTATTTATATATCTGCTGCAAAAAATAATTGCAGGAACAGTTTACCTAAATACCTATTTCATTATCACGGTTAATGCATATTTTGTAAGTGTCAATTCCGAATTGAGGACGCCGATCGCTCTGCTACAATTATTTTTTTCAACAGATATATAAATAATATAGATTTTTTTTCATAATAAATAACAACCTGTAGGTACCTGGAACTGTACAGCCGTGGTGGCAGATTGGTACTCGAACCACTCTGCCACCACGTCTCTACAGTTCCAGGTACCTACAGGTTGTTATTTATTATGAAAAAAAAATCTATATTATTTATATATCTGTTGAAAAAAATAATTGCAGAAACAGTTTACCTAAATACCTATTTCATTATCACGGTTAATGCATATTTTGTAAGTGTCAATTCCGAATTGAGGACGCCGATCGCTCTGCTACAGTACCTGAATTAGTTTGATGCGGACGGGTATCTACCTTTCGCCATTGCCCTTCGCTCTGTAATATGACAGATAAAAGACGATATACCGTCACGACAAACCTATCTCCAGGCACATGACTATACGATAGAACTAAATGGGAGGTTTTTATTTATTTATGTTTGTATTCGATTATTTTTACATACCAACTTAATTAGTTAATCCTATGCATCCTGTCATAAAACCGACACTATCTCATGTTCAAATTAAGCAACTAACAAAAAATCTCGCTGATAAATAAAAAAAGATAAGTAGGTATAAACTCAATCAACGCAATTGGTAGGAAATCCACCCACTCGCATCTCACATAGCTATGACGTCACAACTCAAAACTGCCTGCCTACTACACTTTCGCACGAAGCGCTTAATTTGTTAGCTTTGACACTTCGTAGACATACCTACTTCATTCAACGCCGCAAATTCGGTTGGCATCATTATCCCGCCAAAACGAAATCCGCGCCAAAATATGTAGGTATACAATAACGAGCTAAATCACACAAAACAAACTATTCTCCATTATAATTTTATAACGCCTTAGGGCAGCGAAAGCAGAGCAGCCCGAAGATTGTAAGAAAAAATAAATCCTTCCGCAAAGAATTTAGGAGTGTCCGCAACTGAGACCAACCAAATCCAACTTCTCGTTATAAATTTTGTGTAAGATAACAATACTTGCGTGTGGGTGTGTTGTGTGGTACAGTCGCTGACGAGTATAGTTAGAGCACGCAATAACGCTAACAAGCGTGCGAACGGGAGCTACATACTCTTGTAGAGCGGCGTCTCGGTCTAGCCGCCGGCAACATGGCGCGCTGACTCGGGCGCAGGCTCGAATCGTATCGCCTGCCCACTCAAGGTTCGCTGACTGCCGTTCTTTTGTTTTTAATGTTGCCACTTGAAAACTTCTCCCCAAATTGGTTTAAGACTTGTTTAATGTCATTTTGGTCTTTCTTAAGACCACCTACTTTTCATTATTTAATGGTATTCATTAATGGTTTAATTTATTACCTCATTAATTTGATTAATATTAATTACACTCTAACAATATTTTGTTACGTGAATCATTTATTTATTGTATCATATATATGTGTAATCAAATATATTAGGCTAAGAAATAACAAACTTTTGGAAATTTTCAAGAGTGCACTTCTTTGGATGAATTGTATATATAGTACTTTGTTTAGCTATACGTTAATGTTTAAATTAATAGATAATATCGAAGCATGGTATCGATCATTCACTGTGTTCCCTTTATTACATCTCTAGTAGTGGCACCGTAATACTGTATAGTATACAGATATTTCAGAAATGCATGATCCAGTTGTTTAGCATATACATCATATAACCGACGAAATAAAATACATATGTATATTGCTTCATAATTATAAAAGTAGGGGGAAGCTGTACTGTATCCTGGAAACCCTGGACCGCAGACGAAAACAGCCGAGAGGACCTGCTCAACTCAAACCGAACGTCTGCATACCGATCGCTGGTTTTTTAATACGCAACGTCGTCGGTGCACACCAAGCCTATGTTTGTGCGAGTGAGACGACGTGCGAGTGTGCGTTCGGCCGCTCTCGCGCGCGCCGACCTACCATTGTTGTGTGCAGTATACGCGCGACTTCGGCCGGTCGGGCCCGTTTCACGCTCGCACGCCGCCACCGACCAAAACTGCCGGCGATAAACAAAATAATGACCAGTGTACCACATTACGTGCATCGCGAGTGCAACAAGCGACAACAGTGTGTGATAACAAGAATGTAACGTGCGTGTTGTGTCAAACGGAGTGCGTTTTTCAACGTGTTTTGGAGTTCGAGGCGCGTGGATGGACAGCGCCATGCTCGTCGTGTTTAGGTATGTACCCGATTAATTATGGCCCATCAGTGTTTAAGGGGTCGCTGGCCGGCAATTTTGCTACCGTGATCGGTCTGGGTATTTTTATAATTGGTGACAGTTACAGACGCGAGCGAAGTCCCTTAGGCGCGCATGAAGCCAACTGGTCTCTGGCCGGGCTATTTACATGAGTGTTTTCGTTTACATCCACGAGCACTGCATGGGCCGTAAAGTTGCTCACATACCCGTTGCTTTTTGTCGAGTTTTATGTGCATTTGGCGCCGCTGAGCGTTTGTTATCAGTCCCGGGAAGTGTGTCGTCTAATTTATAACGTAATTAATACGTTATCGCCGCCGGTGTAGCTATGTGGCCGCGTGCACGTCTCAACATTGCAGCTTGACCAATGGCCGTGCCGTAAAGGTACCTAGGATCTCGTTTCTTTTGCGGAAGTACAAAGATTCGCCATGAAAATATTCATCAGTCATCATCTTTGACGAAAGCCCTGTTAATCTATAAAAGCAGTCGAAATTTGAATTTTCTTACGACATATTACACATTACCACAGATTATAAATACTTTCGCCACACTACACTGCTTAAGTAGGTATCTTATTATGTGGAGCTAGGTATAGGTCGGAGATTGAGTAGATCAGAGATCATCGGAAAGTAGATTACCTGAGCTATTGGACGCAAGAACTAAAGTTATTTCTTTTTACCTACTTACTAATTAAAAATCTGGGATATGGATCAAGCTTGCATAGGCTATTTTTAAAGGTTTCTGTCCATTTAAAGCAACGTCAAAAAGACTTAAAAATGTATAAAGAGCACTACGTATACATAACTATATTTGTATATGACAGAAATTTATGAACGTCTATAATAAAATTGTATGATAAAACAGCTCGCTAGGGTACCTAATTGCGACAAAATTTGTCCTATTAATATATGTAATATGATACTATATATCGAACTATTTATTCCCGTATCTCATTAATTCGGTAGATTAATCGGTCGATCCCATGAAGTATATGTAGGTACACATTGCAATTATTTACTAAAATATTTAAATCTGTGTCGCAATATTTCTTCTGCTATGCTTTGATAATATGTTGGTACATAATTAAATGTTTTATGGTTCTATGGTCACATAACGCGAGTATCCCAAGCGCCTACCTAATGTACGATAACCTCTTAAAGTCAGACATATTTTTTGTATAAATAAAAGAAACCTCTAAGCGCTTATGCTAAGGTTGCAATAACAATACGCTGCAGTTTCCTGCTCCTGTTGAGTTTGTATGAAAAATATGTATACTACCCGATGCGGTCATTAGCTTACACAAAAATACATGTAATGTAACTTATAATTGATTTGTATTAACGACTTCGTCCTTTACAAAGTAGCCGGCAGAGTCAGTCGTCTAGATTGTAAACCTCCTTCGCTCTACACACATTCCATGTTCGTCGGTTTCTTAATTGTTCTATCGATTTGATCCTGGAAGTAACGCGGTGTTCTCCCAGACATTTAGTATTGTATTGTAGGTGTAAAAGTAGCAGGCAGAGACCATTCAAGCTTAAAATCAACAGAAACCTGCCAAAATGAGTTTAGCTTTGGATATGATGAGGTTAACTAAATGTTCGGAGACGGTTGCTTATCGAAACGTTCAAATTCCGCCGTTGGTAATTTAACATGCCATGAAAAACTTCAAAAGCTACTTCGGAACATACAACTACTTGATTCGTAGAAGACGTTAGCTATTAAATAAATAGCTGCAACGAACATGGTCAAGTACTAGCAAACATTTAATTAACAATGTCGTCCGGCGAATTATTGAAATGTTCCATTTTTGAAATGACAACTCCGGGAATATACGACCCGTAATATGTAATTGTGATGCCATTTGTTTTTTTATTATTAGCCAGCATTAATAAATAAACGTTACTGGCCTTAAATGTGCCTGAACACACCTGCTTTACAAAAAGTTGGGATGGCCATAATAAAAAAATATTTGTAACGTTTCTGACAATGTTGTAATAACATAAAAAAATGTTTATCGATATCACTCATAAGTGCTATGTTTCCTTGATAACGATAACCGATAATTATGACCGGATTTGAAACCAATCAAGTTATATAATGAATAACCTATTGTATTTATTTAAGTTTATAATTTGCGGGTAAACATACGTACATATCGTCACACCGCGTTCGTCATGGGTAGGCAGAAAGAAAAGAGCACTTGTTCTCTCTACCCTTACGGCCCTCGACGAGGCAACAATCAACGGTTTCTATTAGAGCAACAAAATCATTGATTTCCATGTTTGGACAGATTTTAAAATTTCCATTTTTAAATGTACCTTTTTCAGTATAGAAAAAATCTCATGACAGAATCCTTTGCTTATAAAAAATAGACCGCGTCCCGTCGCCATTTCTCAGCTCAGCAACCGTTCCGAGCAAAAAACATTATTATTTATTACGCGATCAGCAACTACTCTTAGTTCGAAGCGTTAAATTGCTATAATAAAATAATCATTATATCCGATTACGACTCGTATTGAACTCAAAATATTGAGTTTAATAAAGGTTTAAGTGTCGGTGTTCTTGAAACCTCACGGGAAAGAGATCTAAACACGGTATTCTCAGAAGCGAACAATCGTCTTATTTTGGTCGTTATCTCGGATGAATTATTCATATAATCGCATTTCCTACGCTCGGCAAGTACTGCTGCGTCTAATTATTTTATTTTTATTTGCCTTACATATACAAATGTCGCTTTTGCATCTATCTAAGGCAGTAAAATAGTAAATGTTACTGCATGACGGACTTACAAACGATTCAACGGTTTTTATCTACTGAAATATTATAAAGCGTTGGGTTAAATCTCAATAACGCGCTACTAAGATAGGTTACGGCTTAAATATCCGCTCATCACATACGAACAGTCTAATCTTGTTTTACGATATTTTTATCGAGTGAAAACGGATTTTTTCTGGGATAAAAAATTACTTAAATGTAATTTTGTGTAGTTTAGTTACTTTTATAGTATTATTATGCGTTATAAGGTGGATATACGGATATTTATTCAGTTATTCGTTACGGTATATGGAAGGTTACGTGTTTGTTTACTGCTTTGGGAATTAATAGCGTTTTTATAGGTTTTATTCACGTGTAAAACGTAGGTTTCAGAGACGCTATGAAACGCGTGCGCCTTGCTATGAGAACCAGCGCGAGAGTTGAGAATGTTAATGTGCTCGTGTTGAGCGCTGCGCACACGCAGAATACCCAATGCGCTTATAAAGTGTACACTGCAACTAATGGTAACTATAAAAGACGGCAAGAAGCAATGAAGTAATGTAAACCTTAGCCGAATACCTTTTTTTTTTTGTATGTATACTTATGAAAAAAATCGGTCGTATAAAAAAGTATCTTTTTACAAACAAGATCATTAATAGGGATATAACTGAAAATTATGCAATAAAGGTTTTACCAAAAACGCAAAAATATTGAAATGGCCGACCTTGGGTTGAAATAAAAGACACTTTTTCAAAGAACGCACAACTAATCAAAATGTAACGACCAGTCTACATTCGTACATTAGAATTAAAACTCTTCCAAATTTGAAATCAATTCAGGATTTCAAATTCCATTCTGAATTTGAACTGATATCGAGTTGTCATCGTAGTAGAAGTGAGTTTTGATGGTACTATGTAATCTCTGCTGCGATTACCATACGGACCATGTATTCAAATGTTCGTTGTTGCCGGCCGTAGGTTATATGTCACATAATGTTCGGCCGATATAGTTAGTGGAATTTATAACTTAAAAATATATAGCCAGTTTGCTTATTGAATACTCATGAGATGACCAGCAAGAAGTTATATATATGTAGCTACTATCTGGGTCCCGCGGTTTCGCCTGCTTTAAATTTGATTATTGTACATATATTTATTATTACTGCTCCACTCCTTTAGCCTTTCTCAATGGACGGGCCATCGAATGCAAAAATATTTCAAATCGGATTAGCCTTGGAATCAGCTGATGAACCCGTGTGATAATTGACTTGTGTGTCAAATTTCATCCAAATCCATTCATCCGCTTTTGTGTTATTGGGTAAATCCACGAAAACTACCACAATAAAAATATGAGTAGATACGCAGCTCTATGATGAACTAAAGATGCATAATAAGTATATTTAATAACATTCTTGTGAATTAATTAGTGTATTTCCAACAAATTTATATATTAATATACATACATATATAAATCACATTTGTTGGACATCGTAACGACGAGCGATTCCTAGAACGGATGATTCTACACTGCATCCAAATTCCAAAAAACCAAGGCACAAAAACCAAACACACTACAACTAATCTTTAAGAGGACTTTCAACTGAAGTGTAATAGAGTTGAAAATCCAATGAAGCGGCCGCAAAGAATTAGTGGCAAGAAAGTCCCGCGCCAACTTTTTCTTTTTTTTTTTCACAAGGGCAAGAGTCGTTCTGAAAGTCCGTACTTTTGTCATTATAATTATTTACGACTAATGACTCGTAGACAGATAGGAGTGTCACGTGTATGACATCCGTTAACAAAGGCAATAAAAGAACTGCAAATAGAGTAAGCTAAATTATTTTAATTTTGTTGCATAATTTTTGAGTATTGAAAATAAGCGTATTTACCCTACGTTTAACATTTGACGCCGAATCTTAATATTCTGTGTTCGTTCAACCATTTGAAAATATAATATATTATTATTATATTTATGAAGAGTTAGTTTGTTTGTTTGTTTGAACTCTTTCAGGAGCCTATAAGAAAATTAGTTTTGCATTTGATAGCTCGTTTATAAAGGAAAGTTACAGGATATTTGTATCATCACAACCAAACACAACCACACCCAAGCCAACAACCCAAGGGAGCAGAGCATTGTTGTAAGAGATTCGCATTTAATTTACCCATATACTATTGAATATACATACATTTATATATATACTTATTTGTCTAGTTTTTTTTAATTATAATTGTCTCTAGCTCTTTCATGCGGTGGTTTATTTTAACTACATACATACATATCATCACGCCAAGTCCCTAACGGGGTAGGCAGAGAGTATAGAGCGCCAGTTCTCTCTAGACTTACATACCTCTTTCGCTTCGTCCACATTCATCAGTCTCTTCATACATGCTCGTCGGTTTCGAGTACTCTTAACGTTCCCGTCCTTCAGAGTCCGATCTATTTGATCCGGGTAGTTGGAACGTGGCCTTCCTCTGCCTCTTCTTGCACACACTTTTGCTTTGTATATCTGTTTCGTCAATCTTTCTTTACTCATCCTTTCTATGTGTCCAAACCAACGTAACATGCCTTTCTTCATCTTTACAATCACGCCCTCATTCACGCCAGTTGATTTGCGAATCTCTTCATTGCGGATACGATCTAATATCGTTACGCCGCACATTTTTCGAAGAGATCGCATCTCGACTGCATTCAAGTTATTTTCATACTTCCTCTGACATACCCAGGATTCTTATTATTTTATTATTCTTGTTATTTTAATTAATGATTTGTTTTTCGTTGTTCGACACCTTGCCTGCCTGTCTGCACTATTCTCATTTTGCTATGAAAAATATATATTTGCGTGTTAAAACAAACAGCTTAGATTAAGTTAGTAAATGAATATTATTCTATATCTCAACTGCATTTGTATGTATGTTTAAGTAACATTCCATATCTTCCTTAATTATTTCTATGTCCGCATTAATTTTGTCCGAGTAGTGCCGTCTCGCTCGAAACTGCGCCCGACGGTAGTGTAAGCGAGAAAAACGCAGATTGTCAGATACGATTGCATTCCCTATTGTTTTAGTTCTATGCTATTTCCTTAATTAAACGTAATAATAATAATATTTATATCGTTGATACATGGAATATTTAATCTGTTGTTATCAATTTATCATGCTTATCGCAATATCCTTGATTTCTAAGATAAGGAGAGAATATATTCATGCGATATAATTATTTCCAAATACGTTGTTACAATTTAAAACTACTCTTTATGCGTAAGCTTGTAAATATATTTTTTTAATGAAATAGCAATGATTCACGTAAAGTCAAATTACCTAAACTAGGCGGATCTTGTACACCCATACATACGCCACTCGAATAAGACGATTTTTAATATATTTCTGTTGCCGCCGGGGTTGAACCCACAACCCGCAACAGAAGTCCAGTGCCTGCGGCAGCGCTACTAACGTCATAAAAAATATGTTATCTCCCTAAACTATCTAACTTTAATATATGCCATTTAAAATTTTTAATTTTGGAACTCCAATTTATTTACTTGTGCATAATTTTCTTAAACTAATGCAATTTTTTTTTAGTTCTCAGTTTTTAAGATGATAAATAAATAATAATATATCCTCACGCCTTCCCACAGGGGTCCCCGAAGGGGTAGGCAATTTCCACACACCCACTTTCCGCCAGAGGTATATTAGGTGCCAACGTGACAGATGGCCATCGCCGTTACTCAAGCACGACTATACATACGCCTTTGAATTTCTTCTCAGACGTATGCGGGTTTCCTCTCGATGTTTTCCTTCACCGTAAAGCTCGTGGTGTGACTAATCACTGTACTTAAGTTCAGAAAAACTCATTGGTACAGTCGGGATTCGAACTTGCGACTTTTGCGTCGCAGGCGACTGCTCGAACCACTCGGCCACCACGGCTCTGATGATAAATAAATTAATAATTTTACACAAGTGTAAACTGTTACTTATTTGAAATATTTCGCAATACTCATACTACACCAACAATAAAAAAAAAATTATAAATGTAAGCTCCATTTACAATGATCTCAGCGCTATCTATCGTCCCTGAACTGAAACTTCATGAACCTACTTCGTAACAGATTTGTTTCTGTTCTAAATCAATCTTAAAGTAAGACCAACGAAGGGTAAATTCCAGGCAAAATTTCACCCAAAAATCGTATAAAGTATACAAGTTAAAAGGTCCTTACGGGCAACTAATTACGTAGGCGTAGCTTACCCCCTAAATTCCGTCGCTTTATACTTTATACCGGGCGTGTGTAATAATAATCGTTTTCTCAACAAGCGCACGCACATCTCCTTTGTAACCGGTTCCCTGGTACAGTAACCTGGGCGGATACAAAATACACCTTAAGTCAACCTGCGCAAGTGTCAAAATAACGCCTACCAAGTTACTCATTCTCAAAGAAATTGTTTTGTACGTGTTCATTGAAGTATTCAAACTGGAATATTCTAGTTTTAAATGAGATATGCACTAGTGGGTGGTTTTAAGGCAGGCTGTTATCATTACACGCAGATGTAGATGTTTTGAGATGAAAAATACTTGACAATTTTAAAGTTTTTTTATTTGTGCCTGCGTGAGATCCAGGAACTTTTGCTACTTAATCGAGCGAGACTGAAAGGCTTACGACCTTGGCTAAGGATGCTGATTTGCGAATGAGAATATTTTACAATTGATATATGTATTTTTTTCAATTTGTTTAAAGATTGAGTTGAGTTCAAAACTCACTCGCAGACTAGCTGTTACACCAAACCTCATTGGTTACACGTGACACCCCTTCGCGGACCCTTGTGGAGAAGCGCGAACTTGTGTGTTAGTTTGGGTTGTTGATCCCTCTTATTAAAAATAACAAATTTATTCGGTATGTCCTTCAAAACTCGTAACGTAAGCATGAATTATCTGCTCGAAACGAAAACGTAACCTAATACGTTATTGATCGTAATAGTCTTAAAAAAGTCTAAATAAGGTATATAACAATAAGATATTCTAAGATGATTAACCCTTATTATCCGAACATACCGAAACCTCCCAAAGCTAATAAGTTACGATAATTCGAAGAAAAACATGTTCCATCGCCGAGGGCAATCTCCGTGGCAATGCTATCCCGACCGATTTAAAAAGTCGTGTCCTTAGCTTATATTTAGTATAAATAGCGGTTGTTAGAACCGGTCGCGTTACCTCCAGCCGAGGCTTGGTACGGGCGTGAAGACTACGGTAATTGCTACCCGCTACTGGCTTTAATAGGCCGTTAACAAATATGGTGTGAATTGGATGGAATACCCGCGATGTCTGTTCGAACTGATTATAATCATTTGAATTAGGAATTGTATTTTTTTTTCTAGTTTGAGCACTTTTGATCAAAACAATGGAAGCCCAAGTTTATGCCTAAAACTTTTGGTACCTTATCTTTTATTAAATGGATAATATTTAATGGATAACCCTGCAACCTGTGTGGGCATGGCTGTCATTAACACGGCCGTTTTTCACATATGCCGTTTTTTAAGATCAAATATAAAGATTCGAATTTTATGTGGAATATAGAATTTCCTAGACAGGCAAAAACTTTATTGAAGCGCCAATTATCTATAGTTTAAATTTTATTATTAAATTTAGTTTTTAATTGCTGATACGGTTTTATGGTGCCATAATTTAACCTTGCTATTAATGGGTTATATTACTTATATAGTGTTTGTAAACGGTAACAAGGTGTTTGACCTACGGTATTATGATCACAGGCATCACAGTCTCATTTAGGGCTGAAAGATGAATGTAGGAATCCATAGAATAACGATAGGTATATACTTAGCTTATAAAATATTATTTCATATTTAATTAGTAGTTCCTTAAATAGCTCCTTCTAACGAATAAACTGCGTCTTAGTAATAAAAGTAATTTTTAAAATATTATACAATATTTAAATTTTTAAAATACAATTAAAACATTAATGAGTTGGATACAAGTCCTTCAGTGTCATACACAACTCTCCTCAAATGGCTACACACAATGTCAAACCGAATACATTGCTACATTAATAATGATGAAGTGAGTATTTTATTGCATACAATGATTTATTATAATTTTGCTATTGTATCATAATCAACATTCTATGAATGAAAAAAAATATAAGTTGATCCATGTTATGTCATCCAGTTATGTCGAACGCTGGCTGAAAAAGTATTATTCAAGAGTGCACTCTTTTATACACTTAAATCATGGCACGTAATGGTTGTCATGGTAATGGCTCAGATCAATTCATATTTATAAATACAGTGGCTAAAATGGATCCTTCTGTATCGAAATTCCATTAAAACAAACACTAGCTTACCTGGCACTGTTTGGGAAATGGAATAACGGTTTGAAGGAAGCATAAAAAAATGGCACCCATTGTTTCTTGGGTCGGGTATTATTATCTATCAGATGTAACGATGTCCGCTTGTGTTTTAGCGGACATCGTTACATCGTTACAATTTTAATCCCCAAAGGACAGAAAACATTTCATTTTGTTTGAAACACGAGCCGAGTTAAATCAAATATTTTTGTTTACACAATAGAAAGGTTACATACATATCATCACGCCGTACCCTCACGGGCTAGGTAGAGAGAAGAGGATCTGGAGAGGACTAGAGCCTCTCCAGATCTCTTTCATCATTCTCATTTATCAGTCTCTACTAGCCCGGTTTCGTGTACTCTTAACGCTTATTCTTGAGTGTCCAATCTTCACTGATACTTCTTGGCACTTCGTTTAATAGAATATATTTGTATTAAACTTGTTCAAATTATTAATTTAAAGAATAATGGTATTGTTTTAAAATTACCAAAGTAGTAAAGTTAAACAAGCGTCAGGATTAGTGCAAATAGTCCATTCTGAAACGTTACTTCTTAAATTTACTTAATCAAGAGCGTTAATTAATCAATCTTAATCAATTCTAATATAATCAATCAAGATTTAAGTAAATTATTATCTTTTAATTACTTAACATTAACCTTATAATGACCGAAATCGCTTAATTAGACGGTTGTTTACATACAAAATGGCGTCATAAAAGCTTTTACTATAAAATACGCTCTTATTGAGAAACGTAACCTTAATCCTATATAACAGTTCCGAATGATTTGAACCATAGATCATCTTAAATCTTCATCCTTTCATCTTTAAATGAGTGTTCCCTGTGTCCCTTACGTTGAACAAAATATTTTGATTTTGATTTTTAAAACCGCTCTCAAACTATTTTAATTTGGGTTAACTTAAACTATTCCGTTATTAAAGCCGTGGTGGCCGAGTGGTTCGAGCAGTTGCCTGCGACGCAAAGGTCGCAAATTCGAATCCCGACTGTACCAATGAGTTTTTTCTGAACTTAAGTACAGTGATTAGTCACACCACGAGCTTTACGGTGAAGGAAAACATCGAGAGGAAACCTGCATACGTCAGAGAAGAAATTCAAAGGCGTATGTATAATCGTGCTTGAGTAACGGCGATGGACTCGCCATCTGTCACGTTGGCACCTAATTTACCTCTGGCGGAAAGTGGGTGTGTGGGAATTACCTGTACACCTCTGCCTACCCCTTCGGGGACCCTTGTTGGAAGGCGTGAGGATATATTATATTATATTATATAAACTATTCCAGCTTTGAGACTTGTGTTGCAGACCTAGTACGTCCAACAACTTTACTAATTGGGCTAGAAGTATCGTAAAGTCGGCGAGAATTTACGACACTTGTCCTGGTCGAAATATATCGATAAATTAATTTGTTTGGACAGAACATCCGGTTCTCAACAAGAATATGGACCAGGCCATCTACTAACCAGTTTCTGTTTTGGTACCAAAAGACATACCTTAAGATTGTCCTATATATATATATATATATATATATATATATATATATATATATATATATATATCACACCGAATCCCTCATGATTTCTTCCTACAGTTGTCTCTAACCTTACAGATGACTTTTCTTTCTTCCACAATCATCAGTCTCTTAATCCATGCTCGCCGTTTCCTTGACGTTCCCATCTTTGTATGTTCGAGCGATTTGATCTTGGTAGTTGGAGCGTATTATTCCCCTGCTTCTTATTTCAGACGTTTGCGCATTGTGTATCCGTTTCGTCAACCGTTGCCGCCTCATATTTTCTAGATAACGTACAGATCGCGCGGCGAGAGTTTGGCTTTGACCTTCGGGTGGAGGGGATTACTGCGCATGGGTACTGTCACGCACACAATACTTTTCCTTTTTTATGTACCAGGTTGGATATTTGAGTGGGTCAAAATTCATGTACAGTGGTAATAATGCTAGAAAATAATACGAAATAGATAAACTTCTTCATTTATTAAAACCATTGATAGTTATTTTACTTTTATAAAATGTTTATTTCCTTTTCAAGTTTACAGAGACAGCGATGAAAATTCTAAATAATTGTTTTTTAATAAAATTATTTATTCCAAGATACATGTGAAATTGGTACATACAAACAAAAAAAAACTTAACTGACAAACTTAAACAAACAAACTCAACAAATAATAACAATCGACAACAATAAACAATTAACGAAAATAGCAATTCACTTGTGAACGTGATTGTACAACAGGAGTGCGCGGTACGTCGTATCGATGCGGGAGGCAGGGAACGACTGGAGCGCCAATCAGAGCACCGCGTGCGCCTACACACCCGCCCCGCACCCCGCTAATTGCCCGTTGATACCCAATTTCTGATTTCTGCGCAATAACGGTCAAAGCCAAACTCTTATCGCGCGAGCTGTAACATGCTTTCTTCGTATTTACAATTACATACATGCTTACTGCGGATTCAATCTAATGTTAGCGGTATTTACGAAAAGGACTCGTCAATCTTCCTCTGACATACCCAGGATTCACAGCCGTTTATTAAAGCTCATCCGAAGCCTCTCCTCTCTACATATCTTTCTTTGTCATCGAACGGTGGTGCTAGTGATTTGGGGAGTATCTTTAAATTCCACGCCTTTAAAGATGTTACTGTTCGTATATCGTACTCAATGTACTACTGTTCTTTGTCTCAATACAAAAAAAAAATTATAGTGAAATTATCTTTGTCTCTTGGTTATTTACTATATTTTGTACGTTAGTTGCTTGTGATTAAATTAATTAGCCCTTCGATCGTATAACAGAGCTGCAGATCTACCACTGTATGTATAATTTCAATTGAGGGTGAAAAACGTGTTGTTTAGCGAAGCAATAACGGCCACCGTGGCGTGGAACCATTGGCGGTGCGAATGCCGCTGGGTTGAGCGTTTTTGTATAGATTCCTGGTTACATATAGGGTTCATGACGTCATCAACTTGGACATACTAATACGGTAGCTAGGGGAAAGATGCCCGCTCCGAGAGAAGGCGAAACACTTGATACTGCTATACATCAATATGTGTGAAGTAATTGAGGCAATAAGCCAATGTGTAAAATAATAACATAATACAATAAATAATACAATTCTTCATATGTATGCAGATATTAATGTATACCTATTGTCATGCAATCGTTAATAACTCACAAACCTTAAGAAGGCATTGAAAGTGGCTCGAAGGACCAACGGGCACGTTTAATACATTGTTCTGAAGTGCGAATATGCACTCGACGCAGGCCCGCCGTGACGACACAATGCTAATAAACGACGAGATTGAATTGCATGTGTGTATACTTCTGACCGTGTGGTATTCGGTAATTAATTTAAGGTATTGAAAAGTTGAACTTTTGGAGCCTCGTAGAAAAATAAATCCTATGTAAATAACAAGGTAGAAATAGCACAGTGTAGTATAAAAGTTAAGTCTTCAGAGCATTGGCGTAGTAGTAGTTAGTAGTGAACTACGAGGTTTGCCCCAAAGAGTACAGCACGGAGTTCTTCATGAAAGGTGTGAAAAGATTCCTGCATGTTCGGCAACGCACGAGCTATACCCCTGGCGTTGTGTAGGTAGTGATAAGTCGTACTACGAGCTTCACGGCGAAGGAAAACATCGAGAGGAAACGTTAGTCCAAAGGCGTATGTATACTCATGCTTGAGTAACGGCGATGGACTCGCCATCCGTCACGTGGGCACATATATACACATGCGACAAAATATATCTCTGGAAGAATGTTGGTATATATCTCTGGAGGAATGGTGCATTGGTATTACCTATAAATCTCTGCCTACCCCTTCGGGGACCCTTGTGGGACGCGTAAAGATATACCAATGTAATCAAATTTCAAACGTTAAGCCGCGTGGCAATGCTAGTAATAAATTAAACTTATAAAATCATTTGGATTAACGTTTTTAAAGAGCATATACTGATTAGACGACAAACATGCCTAATTAATTCCCCTGTGTCTGTCACCCTGTCACGTCAATCAGGTTCGATTATTCAAAAGAGGAATTGATTGATAACATCGCCTTAAATTATCATCAGCAGTGGTGACCCCGGGTAATGTGACACTCATGCTACCGTATTCTTACGAAATTGGGGCTGCAACGTCCGACGCAACTTGACACCCTACCCGCTCTTATGTCAATATGTTAAGTGTCATAATCCCTTGTTTTCGGACCGCAGCAAGCATCGTGACGAATTGGAAACACGACGCTAAACGCACGCCCGCAATGCATTCGTTATAAAAAAGGTACCACATGTTTTCTGTCTATGCAGAGGCAGACAAAGGTCTTGGGACATTTGGACACAGTAAACCGTAGGGAACATGTTGAATAAATAGACATAACTCATGCATACTAAATCATATTAGAAATATAAATGTGTATGTCTGTTTGTTAATATTTCACGTCTGAACCGGTGAACGGATTCTTAGAAAATCTTGTATGGAGATAGCCTATACTTTCTTCCATTCAGTAGTTATCTATCCATCAGGAAGGAGGAACAATCATCCCCACAAACATCGCATTTATAATATTAAATGAGATCAGTCTCGAGAGAACTGGCGCTTTATACCTTCTGGCTACCCTGTTAAGATATAGGTATATGAGTTTGTATGTAGAAGTTTGTATTCACCTAAAATACGGACACTTAACCAACTGCTGTTTCACAGCGTCGACCATAATTGAAAAGCAGATACTATAGGCCCCACCCTGAAGAGCAATCGAGGCACTCGTAAAAACACCATAAAACCCATACCCAACCAGGATCCCATTTCGAGGTCCCAGATATCGCCATTCGCAGTTAAAGTTTAACATCAAGTTTAGTGCCTCTCAATGTTCTCGCCAGTTTAAAACACAGGGCGTGTGTGAACACAGCCATATATACCTACTAATATTACCTATAAATGCGAAAGTTTGTGAGGATGTTCGGTATTGAATAACGCCAGGACCGTTGAACGAAATTGGATGAAATTTGGTACGGAGATAGACTATTAGCTGAATCAACAGAACCGCGAGGTACAGTAATAAATACGATAGTATTCTGTTTGTTATGCTTTCACGTCTCTACTACTAGACCTATTATCATGAAATTTTGAAATAGACATAGATTAGATTCCGAAAAAATTGACTATAATAATTTCCGCTTAAATACGAGTAACACCGCAAAAAGCTGTAGAAAGAAGTATTCAGAATATGCTTTTATTGATTCACTTAGTGCTAGCAATCACAGTGATTGACACGTCATTGCCTAAAAGATTTATTTGGAATTCTGACATAGGAGACGATTTGTCCAACAGATAAGATCAATGTCACCACGTGTGACGTGAAGGCAGTGTGGAGCACGACTTCCGCTAACTGAACATAGGCTATAATATCTGTAGTGTTTAATAAGTCAAGACATATCCCCAAGTTAAGGGAATCTATATTGAATTAAGCCTTTTTTGTCTGTCCTTTAAGTTCAAGCTTCGTATTACTTTAGATACTTTGCAATCATCAATCACCACCTCTTGGAAGAAGTCGTAATAGTGCCTTCAGTTCTGAAAAAACTATAAAATTTGCCAAATAAGTGTCACAAACACGGGACATGAAAATCCCATGTTCTGTGTTTTATGCGCATTTGACACTAAAACACGTGGATAATACCATTCAAACAAATTACATAGTTTATGTTCGTTCTGTGAAACCACAATCGCATGTGATGGCAGTTTGATGTCAGTCAATTATAACAAGCGATACTAGATTCAATGTAAATTGTAAATCTATTACAATTTCATGGCTTAGAGAAATAATAGACGTATTCAATCCCAGTCTGTACCAACCGGGTGATATGAACTTAAGGTAACGGAAGATGATTTCGTAAAGAATGAGGTATGTAAGTGTAGAGAGAACTGGCGCTCTATAATGTCAGCGCGATGATATGTAGTTTTAGTAAGGGTACCAGTAATGATCTTGGGGAGTTTGGATTGTTATATTGTTGTGGCAGCAGAGGGATTAGTCCCATTATGCTGCCAACACAGTATAACTTTCCGGAAACAGTGGCAACACGAAAATGATACTTCGGTATTGTATGCGTAAATAGGCTGCGGTAACCGTTTTCCATCGGGTGGGCCGTATGCCTGTTTGCCATTCTTGTTGTATTAAAAAAAAATATGTATGTAAGATTTCGTTACGACAAAGACGTCACGAAATACAACTAAGTACAGAAAATTGGTCACAATGCTTTATTAAGTATCAAAAGGTCTCATCGAGGTTTGGTCATAACTTTTTGTGCTACTTTGTCTTATTAGCACTACATTAAACTGGTCACTGAATAAAAAAAAATACATTAGCCTTATCTACGTACCTAGATTGTTAATGAACTACGAGTATATCTGTAAAAAGAACTGGCGCTCTACTATCTCTGCCTACCTTGTAAGGGACTGCGCGTGATGCGACACGGCTGGCAAACGTATGTGTTTGTATGTAAGAGTTGTTTATCTGTCATTGCGTATTTTATTTCCTAAATAAGGTATTTATGACATTGAAAAGATTCTTCTTAGAAACTATTGATTAAACATTTGTAACGAAATTGTCATTAAATATCTTATCAGCAAGTATTAATAGTGGTTTAATTAAGTTGAAGTGTAAACGTAGTGTTGGGAACTGAATTATCAGAACACGATATAATATCGAGAGAGAAAATGGTATTTATGGCTGCTTTCCCGTTCATTAATATCTTTTAAGCGATAGAGCCCTGGTGGCTGAGTAGTTTGAATTACTTTTCAAACGTTTGCAGGTTTTCTCTCGATGTTTTCCTTCACCAAAAAACCAACGGTGTGACTGATCACTTAAATTTAAGTTTAGAAAACTTATTGTACAGTCGGGATTCGAACATTGCCACCACGGCTGTTTATATTAGAAAATCAAATACATACAATTCCTCAGCCTCACGCCTTGCCACAAGGGTCCCCGAAGGGGTAGGCAGAGGTGTATAGGTAATACCCATAACACCTACTTTCCGCCAGAGATATATTTTAGGTCCATCGCCGTTACCCAAGCACAACTATACATATGCCCTTGAATTGCTCCTCAAACGTATGCAGGTTTCCTCTCGATGTTTTCCTTCACCGTAAAGCTCGTAGTGTGATTAATCACTGTACTTAAGTTCAGAAAAACTCATTGGTACAGTCGGGATTCGAACTTGCGATCTTTGTGTCGCAGGCAACTACTCGAACCACTCGGCCACCACGGCTTTTAATTTTTTCTTAAAATATGTTCAATGAACCGACACAACACACTACATGTTTATTATTAAAGTACCCGTTAACAAGAAAAATCGTGTAATATAATATGTACGTTCAATTACAATTGAAAACAAAAACTGAGGTCACTCAACTGCGATAAATATATACCTACAATATCGTATTAACGCCACGTTTCTAATTATTGTAATACGACACAGATTGGTTTACCATTCGTTAGAATTTCGTGTGACATGACAGAAATAGTTTTGCAGTTAATCGATAGCCCCTTTCTCAGCTCTTTTTAGGGTTCCGTACATGCGCTTGCGCAAAACAAAAGTATTCTTTAAATCAAAAACTCTTGTGTCATGAACAAGGTAGTCATTAAGATGAAATGTTACCTATATATATACTCACTTAATATTATATTATGACTAAATATCCAAATACATAATAACTTTATAAATGCGAAGGTATGTCTGGCGACTACGCCTGATCTACTACGAACTATTGATAATTTTGAGGGATTTTGTATGTATGAAGATAGTTGAGCCTTAAGAGGTAAAAAGGAGCCACTTTCCCAAGCAATGTGACGAAGTCCCAGAAACCATAAATAATTATTTAGATACGTTTCATATTAACGAAAGACTCGCGAAATAATTGATTATTTGATGATCTTTATATTGCTTCTCGGACGTAAGCAGGTTTCTCTCGATGTTTTCCTTCACCGTGTGGTGTCACTAATCACTGTACATAAGTTCAGAAAAACTCATTGGTCATACAGTCGGTACTCGAACTTGCGATAGTTGTGTCTTAGGCAACTAACATTGAACCAGACTTATTTACAAGTGAGTATGCTTTCTATACAATAAGACCGTGTAGACGCGGTATCCGTCCACGCATTACCATGCATAACTCCCATCAGGAGTGGTTGACATTATTCATGCGCTCACACCTCCACATACCAACTGACAAATGCATTGCTAAGGCATAGCCATAAATCACGCGAGAGGGTCAAGAAGGGCTGTGTCAAGTGCTTGCTTTATGAGCTTGTGTGTTTAGGTAATTGTGCACTTTAGGGACAGACGAGGGAATAGTTTTTGTGTTATTGTAATAAATAATTAAGTGTTATGTTAGAATTACAATTAAAGCTGTTTCGAACGTAGCTCTACTCTCTGTCTCACGACATGGGGTGCTGATATGAAATATGTATATATGTCCTCATTTACATAGTAAAAAACCATGTCCCTTTCCGACGACTGTGCGTTTAGATCTTCTTGACTAGGCAAAGGATTTTAATCCTAATTTCATCAATAGATAGAGATTCTAGAACGAGGTTCAAGAGATAGAGTTCGAGCAGAAAGTTTTTACGTATATTTTAATATTTTACTATTAGGGGGAGCAACTTAATTATGTTAACGAATTTAACGCGCTTGAGTCAGCGGAGTACAACCAATAATATCATAAAACTAAGACCCCAGGCCGTGTCTGTCTGAACGAGTTCTACCTAGGTACTGCACAGATTTTGATACGGTATTTACAATCACTTAGACATATGTATTATAAATGCGAGTATTACTCTGTATGTCTGCTGCGTCATCCAATTCTATAAATAAAGATAGATTCACTTGCAAGACAGACTTGTTGTTGCGAAAATAAATAAAATTTAAGAGGGAATAACGGATTAAATCTATCTCTATGCATCAATCAATCCCGATCAGTTTTTTAGCGTGAAAGAAGAACAATTAACTATCCTTGTAAGGATTTATAATATAAGTGGGATTATGATCGCATCCGTCGAAGCAAAGTTATACTAGACATTAAGGGCAGATACATTCAGAGGTCGACAGCCGCGCTACGATTTGCAATGCACAAACATAGTACATGGCTGAGCCATTAAGTGTCGCTTTGCGCGTGCGCATTAGTGTGCGTCTCCTGATCATAACAATGATAATCTGGCTCCGATTTCTATTCAATCTCTATTGCTATTAGTTCAGCGAATGTATAACATATTGCATCGACATCCAGGTCGACTTAAGGTGCTTTCGCTATGGGTACCTACACTAAGTTGTTGGGATAGGTCGTGAATGTTAATCTAAAAATATAAATATTTTTGCATTCTGACGCGTGTCACGACGTGTCGAATATTTCCAATCAGTCTCTATTAGTGGTATTTTTCCCGAAGTCACCCAGTGGGTTGAGTAGTCGCATGCGAAATCAAGATTGCAAGGTTTAAGCTCTAAAACTTAATTCATTCATGTAGAAGTTTATGACAGTTACTTGAAAGATTGAAGCTTGTTTTATCATACAGAATACATACAACACGCCGATCCATTTTTTTTTACAATATTCACCTAAGTCTTTGACATTCCTCACTCAAATAACTTTTTATAAATAACAACTCAGAAATAGTTTACTGGGTTTCATTATAAGCCAACACTGATATAATGATGTTAGTAAAAATGTGTGTTTTACCTGTATCGTTGATTACTCAATAACTCCCGAAGCTCTCGGCGACTCTTGGCTTTTTGCCAGAAGTGCTGTTGACGCACTCTTGACAGGGGACTTGACCCAGAAGACGTGTCATATTCTCACCGTTACACTTTCAACCTTACCTTTAACGGAATAAGATTTAATTAACGACGACTTTTCTGCTTTTACAGATGCAATGCAGCACCCAAGACTTACGCGCGTCAACCCTAGCATTTTAAGTTCAACCGACAAAAAATATCTGTGATCTCAGTTTAGTTTTAGAAAACGATTGCCTAAATTTAGTGTATCTTTTTAAATAAGTGCGGACCAATTCGGCTCGAAGGACCAATTCCTGAACAAAATGGCCGCGTAGTGAGTTGTAATGGATGACAGATAGTTAGTTTGGGTTGGAAGATGGGATAATGGGAGAAGGGTTGGGTTCGTGAAAATGCCGCATGCGCACTCGAGTTCCGCTGCGAGCTCGGGCGGCGACGACCTGGGCTCGACGGACGAGGTCAAGGTCTTCAAGGACGAGGGCGACGGAGAAGACGAGAAGAGAAGCTCCGAGAACCTTCTAGAAGAGAAGTCTAGTCTCATCGATTGGACCGAGAGTGAGGTGAGTCCTTTTGATAGTCTGCATCCTTTTATGATTTTGTCACGAATATTTATTTCCGTTCTACGTTGATCCTTGCAATCTAATTGATTACGAATTAATGTTTCTAATGGGCTGGGCACATGGAATAATTTAAGTTCTACTTATTCTATTTCATCGTTATCTAAGATAACTTTAATTAATCCCTTTATCATAGTAGCATCTTAATTATTGACTTCTGTGCCGGTAGGTCTTAGAGTGATTGTCTTTATTTAGATAGGTAGGTTACACAAATTATAAACCATAGACATAAGAAGAAGCTAACATAAATAACGTACATTTGTAAGTTATGACTTTGCAATATGTCAGTTGACAGCCGCCATAAACTGTCGCCAATAAATACACTTTGTATTCTTATCTCTCATTAAATTAGCCAATCAATTTGGTACTCTGACCGTAACAAATTGGGTGGTCTTTCAAATGACAGCGCGATAAAAAGTTTGTAAAGTAATTGTCATCCCACCAATTTTAAAAGTCACATGCGGCGCTACAGTTTCTATCAAATTGTAAGGCACTATTTATAGTCGAGTAACAGCAGGTGTCAAACCCAGGTAGGGCACTTGTGATGGTTCCTCGTATTTGTATAACATAATGTGATTCTGGCATACAATGATCAAGAATCGCAGTCATCGTACATACAATAACTGTGGTGTCAAGTGAATATACAACTAATCCATCCAAGAATAAGGTTTGATTTTATGCGGCGCGGGAAGAGTTCTTAAAATGCGCGTGCAAGTTGTTCTTTTGATTATTACTTACACTTTATAGTGTACGAGAAATGCGTTAATTTGATCCTAGAACACTCATGACGCTTCCATAAGTATTAATTCTACGTTATAGAATATTATTTTAAAAATGGAAGCTAAGGTTAAAATTTTAAAATTTGACTTTTATTGAGTAAAATATTAAATCCGAAGTCAAAACAGTCCAGAAACGACAGAAATCTCAAATTCTCGTAATTATAAAGCAGCTCGCGTGTACATTTAAATAATTATCGTACATATCGCTTACGATAAGGTTCGCCTCACACCAGTAAAAATATGTTAAACGCATGTAAATTTTTTTATGAATCCGAAATATTTCGTTCGGAAATTTTAATTATTCATAAGGAACGCGGCAAATGAACTCATTTCTGGTACAATTAGATGCATAGATTAACATCGTCTGCACAGTGATTCAACCACTCAATTAACCATCAGTCTGCCCACAAATAAAATAGATAACACCGGGGTAATAGACATGTCTTTAAAATCGCAAATTACCCGTAAAACAAACAAACAACCGCAAGAATTGGGACTGAGCGTCACTCCAAACACACCATTGTGTAGCCGATCGGCGCCTGCAAAAAAAAAACCAAAAGTTTTATACAGGTAGGTACGTTTCCGAAAATCGTAAAATATTGTGTTCCCCAACATAAATTACGTTATTCATTGTATTATTTCCGAAAATTCTATTATTCAAAGTGGGTAGGCGTACAATAAGCGCCTACCTGTGCGAGGCATTTCTTAAATTCAAACTTAGAATGCTTTGTTCCCAATTTACCTGTGCCGCGAGGTGTGCAAACATAGCCAAACACCTACTGACTCTGTGAGAAGAATACTTCGCCGTCCCTTTCCATCTCAATGTTTCATTGACGCGTAAGAGTGGGACGTGAGATGGAGTGTCGACAAATTCGAATACAGTCACGAATGGTATAAATATTGGATTATAGTTAGTTCAATCCCGCGCATGTCATAATGCGTTCGATTATTCTACGTGATGCCATTACAATGAGTTGTAAAGAACAATTTCGTCGAGTTTCGATTTCTTTAAGATTACACCCGTCCATTTTGAGAATTGCTTTACATGAAGATTTACACGCCTACTTGCATATTCGAATGTGTTTTCTTTTCAGTTTTTTATGCTTGTTCAATATGTGAATGTGGGTATTCGTGCTTATATTGTTCAATTTGGGTGTTTGTTATCATTTCGTTCTACGGAACGATCGATGTGAATTCATCAGTACGTGGAAAGATTACCCTTGGGGTAAGCAATATCTTGGTATCTCTTGGTATGGGTGCGCAATCTAGGCTTACTCACTGACCTATTTCCCTCAGTTCAACATTCTTTCATACGTGCTCACCGGCTTCGATTACTCTTGACGTTGCCATCCTAGATCGGTCGATCGGTTTGATCTTGGTATTTGCAACGTGGTCTTCTTCTTCTTCTACTTCAACCAGATATATTGGCTAGGGAGCCAAGTAACTAAGTCAATCTTTCGTGTCTCATCCTTTCTATAAGTCCAGATAAACGGAACATAATGCCTTTGTTTTCATACAGATTCACTCCACTACTGTTGATTTGCGAATCTCTTCATTGTGTTTCAGTAATCATCCAAAGAAGAATAAATAATCTTTCTTTCTTTGCTCTACGTAGCCCTTTAAACAAGATGAGTAAAACCGCATGTTTTAAAAACACTGTCTGCCCATAAACATTCCTTTCACTGGACTAGAAAATGGTGGTCGATTTCCGTTGTGGTTATGTGACCACATTGCTGGCCTTCTATAGATGTGATCGGTTTCCTTCTAAACTCCGGATGGTCGGTAACTAAGGTTTGAAATCTATCCAGATTTGGTGTGAAGAGACAGCTTTTGCAACGAGCTTATCTTGACAAAATATGATATAGACGTATAAGTTGTGATCAAATGGTTTCAGTGCAGGTTCGAACCCTCTGCTGTCTGTCACGAAGGATGTTACTTGTTTATAACACACTAGCACTATTATTATACGAAGCAATAATTGCTTAAGATGTGACTCACTTCTTTACCAAAAGTCACTTCTTTACCAAAAGGCTTTATATGAATTTTTAGTAGGTATGCTTGAGATGCTAGGCATGCTATAAGAGCTTGAGGAAAAATGAATTGCCAGATTTATAAGATTTTTTTTCTCTATCCCCATAATTCACTTATTGGCATAAACAAGACAACACCAAAATAACCAGGTAACAAAATACATGACCACAATAAAAAAACGGTTACAGATAGCAGTTTTTTTTTTGTTACTATTTGTTCATGACATGGATACTGATCCTTAGCCATACGAGGTAAAAACTAACTTCATATTTATATGAAGCCATGATATTGTATTATTTCAAGACTGGAGACAATACTAAGTAGCGAAACGTAATAGGTCTCTTTAAATGAGAAAAAATGTGACCATAGGCAATACTCTCGCAATCTGTCAAATTGTAAATTAACCAATGACGTTAGACCATAACAGTTTTACGATGGCTCGTAAATCCTATCAAAAAGTTTTATAATGCAAATGAAAGAAAAGTTATTTTTATTGACTACTCGTTTATAGCCGTTATACGCATCTCGGGTGACACTAGCGCGAAGTAGACCTTTTGATTCACACATCATATGATTTTTTAATATTTAACTAGCAGCATCCCGTGGTGTTGCTAGTGTCTACTAATTTATAATAGTTACTCAACCCGCTGGAGATCGATACAATTGTAGCCAGAATATAAACTTTTTATAACAATCAAGATTGATTGCAGAATTGTAAAACACGCCATTTATTATATTTATAAATAAAAGATAAGCATCCATCGGTGGCAAATAATTTTGGTAGGTACTAGGTATAGATATCACAGTTGGTAATCCACTTAGCAGTCCAACATTCAAATCAATGCGCCAATAGCGGCACTGTCCGGCGACGTTGCAGGACAGCCTCTATATTTAGCGAACAACGTGCTCTTGTCTCACGTCCACTTCCGGCCGCCATGCTGAATACTGCTCAATGGCTCCACTAACAAATGTATTTATGTAAACCTTGATGTGGGGATTCTTGTTGCATCTGCTAACCAATGTCGTTTCCGAATCCCTGGTGGTTCGGAGTACACTGCCGCAGTAGGATTTTGGCTAGATGACGCAGGATCGTAGTGTTAAATTGTTATCGTATGGCAGCTAAGCTATTCAAGACAGAATACTTTTCGGTTCGTCCTATCCATTATATTTTATGGTTCCTGGCACTCCGTGGCAGCTTGTGTCATTGTCATACCTAGTGATTATGGATATCAGATAGTCCATGCTAAGAGAAAAGTATTAACGAGAAGTGTTCATTTGTCTTGCCTTCCCAGAAAGTTATCCGAAAGGGTAGGCATGGGTGTATAAACAAACTCTTTTGGTCGAACATATATTAAGGAGCCAACTTGACGGAATGTAAACATGGGATCTACACACGTGTCGAGGAGAGTGAGACATACATATCTTCACGCCGAGAACCCCATGAGGTAGATAGTCAGTTTTTTTTTTATTTTAGCTTTTGATATCCACTCGTTTTGATATCAAGCAAAGCATTTTGAACTTTGCGCCACGATCATAATTATATGCTCTCTTTCGCTTAATCCACATTCACCAGTCTCTTCATACAGGCTCGCCGGATTTGTGTCATAATTTTTGCACATTATTCTTCAGCGCGTTAATTGTAAAGGTCCTTCAGTCCAACAAACTATATTTATTTGACAAACCAGCGCTCTTTATAAATTGTTATTAATCTCCGCCAGTTATTACTGTTCTAAGTCTAAGGAAGATCGGGTCTTTGTCTTTATCCGCGTGTCATAGTTTTCGTGGCCTTTGACACGGCAATTAGGACATCCTGTTCCTCAATTGGTCTAGTTTAACTTTATCAATTTGGTGAAGATATGATTGGTTGATCTACTTTGTCGATGATGGGATTCTGACTTACTTATTTTCGCTCCTGTCCAGAGAGTATATAGGCTCTTTACCCTTGTCTCTTGGCTCTTTACCCATCTCGTCATGACGTCACCCACAGCCTAGCTCAAGAGTTCCCATTGCAAATTTGGATACTATCTGGTATCCGCGGTTATCAGCCGCGTAAAATATGGTTTAATTGGTTGATAATGAATGAAACATACCATTTGCTTTAATCAAGTTAATTCTTTTTTATACAACAACAATGGAAAACGAGCATACGGCCCACCCGAACGAAAACGGTTACCGCAGCCTGTTTACGCTTACAATACCGATGTATCACTTGCCGTTGCTCTTTGCTACTCTGTGTTCGGAGAGTATACTGTGTTGGCAGCATAATGGGACTACTGCCAACACAATATAACAATCCCCCCTCCCCAAGGAGCTCATTACTGGAAACCTTATTCACCGCATAGGAACACAACACAATACATTGTATTATTAGGCTACGGACTTCTATAAGGTAATACGGAGGTTCTATCTTCAAATAAATCAGTCTAGACAGTACTGGCGCCCTAAACTCTCTGCCTACCCCGTTAGGTACTCGGCGTGATAATATACATACCTAACATAAAAAGAATAACAGACATATACATATTAAATGAACGAACGAAACGCAAGCATGCAGCACATGTGTTGCGAAATTAAAATTTATCACACAATAAACCACACGACAAGTTTAATGAGTTCCTAGTCGACAAATCCTTATATTAATATAGCCTTGGACTATATTTAGCGCATTAATATCCTTAAGACGCGTATATAGAGAACCATATTTGTGTGATGAAGCAAAACTCAATCTAGGATTAGTTTTCACTTATAGGAATACTTCAAGAATAGTGTAAAATGATATCTGCAGGAAACCTTTGTTGGCATACCGTATAAAATATAATTACTTAAAATACATCAACGGTGAAGGAAGGCATCGGGAGGAAACCTCCATACGTTTGAGGAGCAATTCGAAGGCTGTATAGTTGTGCTTTAGTAACGGCGATGGACTCGCCATCACGTTGACACCTAAAATATATCTTTGGCGGAAAGAGGTTGTATGGGTATTACATTTATATACCTCTGCCTACCCCTTCGGGGACCCTTGTGTGAATGATATATATATTATTTTATGCTTGGCGAAAGCATAAGTGTGAAACAAATATTAATACTATCCTATCTTACAATTCTACCTATAGATATATATTTTTAATAGCATCGAGCTTTGCAGACAGGGAAGCATTAGCTCTCTAGACTTGCAGATCTCTCGCCTCCACCATATTCATCATACATGGCTGTTTTTTTTTTAATTAACGTTGATAGATTAATAAGGTCAACATATTATACAGTATTTAAATGAATTCCATGTACGTAATAACCTCTCTTTCCTTTTGAAATAACTTCAACTAAATGATCGAGATCGATTTCTTCTAGCGAAGCGCTGAGAAAAACAGTGGAATTCCACTCATAAATTACATACATCACCTGCCCATACAAAATGCCACCGATCAACCTTACAGATATACGCCAATGCGTATTTATGATGTTAGCTATCATAATTATTACAATAAATTTACAATTCAATGCAGGCTGCCCCTGTAACCATTATTAATTTCACTAACCATATCGAGCGGCGTGTGGGCAGCGCTGGTACTTCCTAATTACATACAAAGTAAAGTAAATAGTGTTGTTGCCTCAACGTAGGCTGCATGGACGTGCATGGGAGATGTAGCTATGCTGGATGTGACCAGGAAACGATGGTGGAGTTCAGAGCGCTGACGAAAGGGCAGCCCCAACTACAATTTCAGAGAAATTTAATTAGAAAAAGGATAGGTAGACTTAAACTTATACTTTCTGAATACAAAAAAAATTGACTTTCCAGCTATGATATAATAAAGAATAATCAATGAGGCATGTTAAGGTATATATGTATGTGGACGAAGCGAAAGAGGTATGTAAGTCTAGAGAGAACTGTCGCTCTATACTCTCTGCCTACCCCGTAAGGGACTCGTAAGGGTATGTATGTATGTATATATAAATATTTGACAACTATTTACATATATAGCAAATAAATTCAGCTGTAAGCTGCTGGCTATATCAGATGTTGACATTAATTTGGGTAGGTCGCTGTGCTAGCAGTATTAAGCCGGCTGCCACTACTGCCAGCACATTCCTAGTGGAGTTCTTGGAAACCGATACATAATACTACCAGGAGCAAGTTCCTGCGAATGTCACGAACTAAACAACAATATATAAAGCCGTAATCGCATCTAGTATAAGAATAGTTAAGCTCAGCTTATCCTTAAGGTTCACCTTCGCGAGTCCATTAGTTATGCGCTGAGGTTATGCGAGTTTTGTACTTGGGCCGTATATGCTAAGTACCATTGTTTCCGTTTACTGTAACTATGCGAACTTAAGGCAAACCTAACGTAAACGGAACGCAAACGTAACGTTAACTACGCGTGAATATTGATGAACCTAAGTTTTTGCGAGAATTAAACAGATACAAATATGGTATGAACGTAAAGGGTTTTTGCTTGAAATGGTCGGAATGTGAACTTTGTATAACTATGGGGGGCACCCCTATATTAAATTTAATATATATATATAATAGCAAAAAAATTACACCTGGACTCAAGGTACATAATATAAACAGTTTTTAAGTAAAGTAACGGACAAGGCTTCAACTCTGTTTAGGGTTGTGTCATGTGCAATTTTAACGTAAGATATTTATCGAATAGGAATATATGTTTGAGGCATCAATTTGTCTGTATGTAAGTTTCGGTTGACTGAATATTTCTAAGGTTTCCCACAAGAGTCCTTAAAGGGGTAGGCAGAGGTGTGTAGTATTACAGAAATACATTTATTTGGCATTATTTTTTATGCTAAAATATATTACGGAAAGTAGGGTGTGTGGGTACACTTCTACGTACCCCTTCGCGGACCCTTGTGGGAAGGCGTGAGCATTATTGTACACAACTTTTTTAAGCCGGGCATTTATTAATATACAGTAAATTCAATTTATTAATTTCGAACCGGACCCTTCTAAGACTTGCTAAGCCTCCCATATATATTGTAAAGTATCGAGAATAGTATAAATATAACAGTATGTATGTATTGAAATAAAAATCAGCGCCCGTACAAGCATCGCCGTTATCCAAGAATCAATAATGTACTGACCAATATCACTGATAAGATAGGGCCCTATCAACCCTGTGTAATAGGGTGGGGACAAACTTTTATTTCACGCGGATATTATCGGATATTAAATTGGACGACTATGATTTAACGAATATATTATGTTGATTTTCTATTTATTTTATTTCCTCTCTAATACTGATTTCTTTCACTCCATCCTGGGTCCCCGCATGGATATACAGAGGTGAAACTACACCATTTCTTAGCCGGAAATATTTTAAGGTGACAGATGGCGAAAAACTCATTGATACAGTCGGGATTTGAACTTGTAATTATTGCGTTGCAGGCGACTCGAGTCGCGGCTATTGTTCATGTCCAAATATTAATTAATTGAATCTTTAAACCATTAATACTAAAGTATTTATTATGTCCGATGCGATCAGGCTATTTATAAATAATTATGATGCAGCGGTTCGTTAATAAGGTGGTGTTAACTTTTAAAATGGTGACGGGAAGTGGATGCGGAAGACGCGGGATGCGGTGGCATGCGCGTGTAAAGCTTGCGCGGATAAACTTATAATGAAGGGTAGGATTAAACTTGTGTTGGTGGTGCTTGTAAGAAGCTTAGGCACTTTTTTATACTTCGCCAGAGCTATTTAGCTTAGTAGCCTATTAGGGATTCAAATTCCAGGGTTGTATTTGTACCAGGGATTTTATGGTTACGGTGAATCATAATGTAGTGCTTAAAGTTGGGTTCAAATTGCGCAGTTATAAGGATGAAATAAGTGCTCAATAAGTTTTGTATGTGAACTAATGAGACCGATTATAAATACCTTAATAAATAATATGTAAATACCTTGGGACAATTCCACACAAATTGACCTAGTTCCAAATTAAGCTAAACTTGTGTTATGGTAACTAGACAACTAGACTAGGGATAGATATGTATAAATATACTTAAATACATAGGACATCCATGACTAAGGTACAAATACTCGTGTACATCACACAAATATCTGCCCTCAGTGGGATTCGAACCCGCGACCTCAGGTTTTGCAGTCAGGAGCTCTAGCCACTAGACCAGAAGGCCGCCTAAATTAAGTTCTATTTCTGCTCAGTATATAGCTTTCAAAAACTCTGAAATGCATTACAAATGTAAAACATTACGAACGTCAAATGTAATACAACAACAAAAAAAATTTTCAACACTGCTGCTACTGACCATTTTGTTGTGAGGCGAGGAAGAGAGGCTTTACAACTAATGCTGAATCGGGGTTCTCGGAATATCAAGTCAACTAAAGCATAATCATTTTGCAGTCAAATTACGTCGTACATAAATACGTTTCGGATATCCGCAAGGCAACGGTGACGTCACTGATACAGTAGCACGGTTTTAGGGCACGCTCATACACATACAATGTGATGTCGCTTATCAAACTTTCTGATACATTTGGACAGCTGACCAAGATAGGACATACATCGATTTTTGTGAAGAAAGTTCTGTATGCTTCTGTTTACATGGCGATACAATTTTGAATAAAGTTGATGTGCGTTTTGAGTAGTTATACACGTAATGTCTCCTGTTTTTTTTTAAATTTATTTATATGCTTTATTGTACACTATATTTAATTTAGATAGTAAGTACATCATAGGCAAAAAGTACAATTGGCGGTCTTATCACACTCTGCGATCTCTTCCAGACAACCATTGGATGGAATATATTAATATTTAGATAATTAATTTGGTAGTTGGAGGTGTACGGCATCTTATTAAAATAAATTAAATACATAAAATTTATATATATATACATGTCGATACAAATATATTTATTTATAATTATTGCAGAGAATTTAGGTAATGTTCCTTCACAAGTAGTTTAAAGGAATGAGATTTATTCTTACTAACAACTATTTTTTATGTTATTATTACATCTAACGCATTTGAATATAGCTACTAGCCGTGCCCGTGACTTAGTCCGCTAGGAATAGTAATTTTTTTATTATTCTACGGACTTGCCATCTATCACCTTAGCACCTAAAATATATCTCTGGCGGAATGCGGGTGTGTAGGTATGGCCCATCTCTGCCTACCCCTGAAAATAAATACATATATAAAATAAAAGTAGCCTTAGTTACTCCTAATTACATCACATAGCCAGTCCTGTGAAAATCGGTCCAGCAATTTCAGAAATTAGCCGGGACAAACAAACAGACATTTTATTCTGGTATCTGTATGTGTATCATTTAGTAAAAAGCGGTTTATATACAAACAGACCCTCCACGTCTCAGTACCTACACATACATATCATCACGCCGAATCCCTCAGGAGGAAGACAGAGAGAGAGAGTAAACGCAGTTTTCTCTAGACTTACAAACTTACCCGATGTGGTAAATACGATTGTTGTGTAACCCATAGCTTCTTGATCCTTAGCCGTCGAAGCAAGTTGCCTAAGTCAATTAGCATAAGTAAACAGTTTGAATTAATTGTATTTGCAGTTAACGTGCCAATTGCCAGGTTGCTTCACAGCCTAACTGTCCTCCAGGATATTGTAAGCAACACCCGTCAGCAGGAAACCACGCTTTGTCGGTTTCTATTAAAGGCCTCGTTGGCAACATTGTACATTCTATCTGTTGTTGTTCTAAAGCCTACCACTAACTCTAGACAACACTATATACTAAGCATACATAAAAGCCGTGGTGACCGAGTGGTTCGAGTAGTTGCCTGCGACACAAAGATCGCAAGCTTGCGGGATGCAAGTACTGTACCAATGAGTTTTTCTGAACTTAAGTACAGTCATTTGTCACACCACGAGCTTTACGGTGAAGGAAAACATCGAGAAGAAACCTGCATACGTTCAAGAAGCAATTCAAATGTTGAATAAATAGTCTTGCTTGAATTACGGCGACGGACTCTCCGCCTAAAATATATATCTGACGGAAAGAGGGTGTGTGGGTACTACCGATACCTCTGCCTACCCCTTCGGGGACCCTTGTGGGTAGGCGTGAGGATATTTTTATTACATATAATTACAAGTAAGCAGTGAGAGTGGAGCTTCAGGTCTCTCTAGACATACATAGATACACACAATCATGCCCTAATTCAATAATCAATGATCCTTGTTAATCTAATTTTCACTTAAATTGTGTCAACTAGGAACTCTATTACATCTCTTTCTGGGGATGAGTGTTAATGTCTGCGACACAGTTTTATACTACTGCAGGCACTATCGCACATTTATTTGTAATCTGAGTTATCTATATAATATATAATATATCCTCACGCCTTCCAACAAGGGTCCCCGAAGGGGTAGGCAGAGGTGTATAGGTAATATCCACACACCCACTTTCCGCTAGAGGTATATTAGGTGCCAACGTGACAGATGGCGAGTCCATCGCCGTTACTCAAGCACGACTATACATACGCCTTTGAATTTCGTTCCTTAATAAATAAATAATACCTCTTTCGTTAAAACTAAACTTTAAGAAGCCTGTTTGGGCATTTCTATTTTTTTTTTCGGAAAACCAACTGTTATATAAATGTCTATGTCAAAATAGACAGTGCAAGGAGTTGCATTTGTTAAAGCTGCTTGATATGACGTATCGGGAGGCCAAAAAGGTTGTGTAGGACAGAGGCAGCAGATACGAACACAAGACTGGGTATCCTAGTTCTAAATTGTATGGTGATGATCCACAACGATAGAACACTGGTGTAACAACACCTGCATGTCGCCTTTATATTTAGAAAGCATGAGGATTTTAAAAGTTTTACTGATTTCTTTGTACGTTGTTGTCTTGATGTGTTCAAAGAAACAACTGATGATGACTTATAATTAAACTAGATTTTTATATAACAATACATATTCCATTGTTGTGTGATGTTACATTAATAGTTTATACCGTGACCTGCGCCGATCCACACCATCAAAAGCGTACCTTCATAATAGTTTCTTGCAATATTTTATAGATGCCTTTCTAGTGTCCATTGTTATCTAAAAATAATGCTATAAACCCGCCTTAATCCTGGTCTTAAGTAAAATTAACAGTTACAACATTATTCGGTTATTTTTAACCGGTCTTTGTTCAGTACGTCATAAAATTCGGTACATTGTTTTAGTAAAGCGCGTAAAAACGATTTTATTGTCGTCTAAAAGAAGTTTATATTGTATAATGAAGCCAGCCTCTGAGGAAACGATCGCTCTGAATAAGAAACACTGAAAATCGTTTTCTCTTTGACATATTTTAAATTGATAAGATTAATTTGCAATTCATTCAGTGGAAGGACCTTGCAAAGGGTGGCAAAACAGACGACTGAGACGACGACGACGACATCAAAAGTCCCGACAGTATTTGGTACAAGACCAGATGATGTAGGGATCAAACTGTTCACATACGAATATTTGACTATAGTGGGAAACGAACCCGCGGCCTCATGGGTCTCCTGATAATTGAGCCCGATGGCCTAACATGTACATTAAAAATAAGAATAAATTTAAAGAATTTTAGGCACCGCTGTTGTACTTTTCTCTTATATGAAGGTGTTTATAAACGTCCACAATATTCCGGCGATTCGAACATCGAATACCGTTCGAAATTCGATTTAAATGCCAACATTTCAACAGACAGTTAATAAAACTAGCAAAAATAACAACTAAATCCAACGTTAAATCGATTAAGACGTAAAATGAATCGATTACAGCTAATCAAGTCCTCGATTTAATTCTCGAAAAAGATTCGATTTGTCAATAAACTAGTAAACTAATCCGATTTTACTGGCGATGCTATGTTTTACGATACAGGGTTTCGATTCCGTTTTATTGTTTTGTTATCACAGTACATGCATTTACTACAATTGCGGTTTACTATAAAAGTAATGTTAGATCACGTTCCAACTATCTATCGAATGGATAGAATGCCCAAAGATGGGAACGTCAATCTGGCGAGCATGTATGAAGACACTGGAATGAAGATGAAGCGAAAGAGATCTGTAAGTCTAGAGGAGTTCTACTTTGGCTCGACTTCCCCGTGAGGATTCGTCGTGATGTTAGTGAGTGAGTACAAGTAATTCAAGTGAGTACAAATAGTATATTGAAAGATGTAAAATACGACGAGATTTTTTGTAACTTCGTGTTTCTAAAGAATGGTTATTCGAACGAACTATTTACGAGTAGTTAAGTAATATACTGTTTCGTAACATAGTTTTTTTATACTATGATAGGTACATAAATGAAATAAATTTAATGATAAATATCGAGTGTTGGCTTTGCTCTTCGAGGCCATTAAAGACATTTTTTATTGATTTAAAGCTTTGTATTTGTATCCAAAAATATTACTGTACTTATTATTTTCCAAATCTATAAAATGAGAGTTCTGGACGTAAATAGCAACACCTCAGTATGTGGAAAGCCATAAAAATAACTCATATTAATTGTCCTCATAGCATTTTAAATCACGCATGCGGACTGGAGAGGCTAAAAATATGGATCCTTACCGATAGACCGTAACTTTAATGAAGCTTGAAATTCGGTAGCTCAAGAAATGCCAATAGCGATGCGTCATTTGCTCTTTTTCAATTAAATGTATTTGCTTTTTTTTTCTTTTTATAACTTAATAATAAGACACGGGCTGGGCAGAAAAGTAGAGTGCAGTTCTCTTTAGACTTACAAACCTTCATCAGTCTCTTAAAAAAGAATTTAGGTAAAATAATTTATTTCTGTTATGACAAGTTCTAACAATAATCAATGTTGAGGCCTTCTTGTAAGTTTTAAGATACCTGATAGAAGTCACCACTCTTCCATATCAAAATTTACAATCATAGTAGAAAGATATATATATATATAAATGTGTGTGAGTGCGTGTGTATGAGTATGTGTGTGTCTCTTCATACACACATGTTGGCCAGTATCGAAGTTAACATTTTATAAGTTAAACTGATCCGAATTCTTAATTCAAAAGAATTATCAACAACTTATATTAACATTAAAATAATTTTAAATTTAGAATAATTTAAATTTCAAATATAAGCTACACAGAAGTCACAAAATAGGTGAAGTTAAAACATAATCATTAGTTTTAAGCCGTGCAGGGCGTCGCTATGCATGGGCACAGCAATTAAACGTCCCGAAATAACCTAAGTACGCATAATTGACGAGCTTACTCCACTCGTGTGTGCGATCGACACTCACTACATGCGCACGTCATCATCTAACATCGATTCACAATTATAACAAATCCTACAGGCTATGTCTATGACATTTTCCGCAATTTCAGTACAATTATTTGTCGATTAAGTATTTGAAATTCTTAATAATATATACCCTCACGCCTTCCCATAAGGGGTAGAGAGGGTTGTAATTGGTAGTACCCATACATATACTTTAGGTGCTAACGTGACGATGGTGACTCCTTCGCCGTTTCTCAAGCACGACTTTTCATACGCCTTTGAATTTCTTCTCAATCAAGTATGCAGGTTTCCCTCTTAAAGGCAAAGCTCGTGGTGTGAATAATTACTGTACTTGTTCAGAAAAACTTATTGGTACAGTTGGGATTGGTACTTACAATCTTTGTATTGCAGATGGCCAGCATCACGGCTCTAAGAAGCTTTTAAAATCATAAACGACCAGCATCAGATAAACAGGCTTTATCTGATAGCTGTACGGAGTTCCTCAAATATTCACTTCCGTGGGTAATCCCCAGGCTTATGTTTCGGGTGTTGCCACAGTAAGCATTATTTTAATGTCACTAAATTCCAGCGTTATCACCACGAACTTTTGTTTGTGCTTAGTCGGCGTTTTTGGGGCATTGTGAAATTGTTTAATTTATGGCTTATATTATCTTGGTAATTTAATAACGTTTTCACCAACGCTTGTAATTTAAAGTATACAACAATAAAGTGATATGCAAAGACACCTCTGGTTTAGTAGCCGGCTTAGTAGCTTTGACAGTACGAAGTAACAAAAATAAAATAAAAATAGTAAATCAAAACGTGGAAACATCGTTCGTTATTCAAATGATTCGTATTTATAAATGTTTTATTTTCTTCCTCTATCAATATCAACTAGTATAACATAATCAGCCAGCCTATTTGAAATTTCAAATATGGAATCATCATTTCCCGCGTCCGAGCAAACAACCGACCCAACCCGTTGACTCATGTTCAGAACAAATGTTATCTGTCTTCTTTTGTTTGTTTCTCGAATATCATACGCCGAGGGAACCGTTCACGTCCACTCCGCTAGACCCCTCAACCCGGCCGCGTTACATACAAATTGACAAGTCACAGGGATCTCTCCTTAATCATCCAGGGTTCATCATACGCTGGACATTTATTTCTGTTGTAGTTATTACGTCTCGCCTTAAAATTGAAGCGACTTTTCTTGTATTTTTTAAGAGTCCTTTTGAAACAGTTATCGTAGCAAGTTTTGTTGAGTAGCATAATAATGTGAGGTTTGTTCTCAACTATTCTCGTTCAACATAGTTCGTTAACCTATAAAGCAGGCGTTTCGAATTTGCCATTGTATGCACTTAATATTATATTCTTAAAGACATTATTTTTTTATACTCAATTAGATAACAAATTATACAATGTGCAGTTTAAGTTCATAACAGATAACACTGGCCATAAACATTCGGGTGATATCAAAGTATTTCTTTTAAAACAAGCAAACATTTGTGCCAGAGAACCGTACTCCTTTGACCCCGAATTTAAAAATAAATGATGACTCATTATTAAGTCTCGCTGACATTATAGAATGTATTTGGATGGATTGTATATATTGGTTATAATGCAAATGATAATAATAATTATATTACGCATGCACTGTTCGCAGGGCAGCTAACATTTAATTTCGAAAATTTATTTTGATATTTAGCTTTTTTCATTAGCAAATAGCGACATCAATCTGGTCAATTTTTATTACATGCTCTCAGACCGCAACGCCCATCACTACGCGCTACTTCACTTGTCTTACACACTTTCCGTTCACTGACCCTTTTTTCACACCACGGAGGTGACATTCAATACATATTGAGGTTTCAAACAGATTTGCTTGATGGTAAGCGGTTACCACCATCACTCGCGTTTCCGATCGACGTGAAACGTTTTAATTCCACCTGCGCCGGTAACAAGTATCTCTCACTTATCACCATCGCGTAAGTTACAGAGATCTTCCCTCTCCCTCTCATTAACACGGTTATCAAAATAATCTCATAGCACAACGCATCAGTTTACAAAGCAGCTGCATATTGGTGTTCAATTAATTTATTATGCAAATTACCAACAAGCGCCGGTTGACATATTAAATGTATGCGATCTGACCATTCTTTAGGGTTCCATACGTACAGTTAATGAGAAATGGAAATTTTTACCACTGCGAAGATTAGTCCGTCCCTGCGTCAGTCATACTTATAAAAATCATGGCATATCGAATCCAACAAATACGCGCTTTGAACGAAAGTATTTTAAATAGGTGTATATATTTATGTATATTTTATATATGGGAGACATGTTAAAAATAAATTACAAGTCGAAAGACCCGAATTTGATATTTATATTTAGGCTAGCCAAATATGGCATTGGCGTTTTGATGTTATTTTATTAAATGTGAAATCGATATGAGACGGATTGCATGTCTCAACTCAGGGTCATCACCTCGGTAGTACGTAAACCCCCAGTGCTGAATGCATAATACACGCATAGACCTCATTACAATAACATGGGCAGCTTTACATAAACTCAATACCCAGAACTCTGTAAGAGGATAAGCTATGACTGTTTCTTTAAAATAATGAAACATGACATAAAATTACATAAAATTGTATACATCAGGAACTAAGAATTAATAAAGTCGGTAGTAATTGTAAGCGGACGCAGTACATGTTTTTAAATAGGTTTCGCGCAGTCTTATCGAGTCCTCTCGTGATAGGCGGGCTGGAACATTGCTCACTCAGAGAATCAGCATTGCTATCCAGCGTGGATATGCTATTCTTCTTGGCACGTTACCTCGGGGAACCGATTTGGGTCAAATATTTTATCTGTAAGTAGTAAGTTACATGTTTAATTTTAATGTTGTTAATTGTTGTTGTCTATATTGTCTTTTATAGAATCGTAAACGGTAGGACCGATTTTAATGAAATTTTCTGAGGTTCTTCAGGTGGGCTCGAGAATGGTTTAGATTGAGAATTGGACCCGGTTATAGCAACCAAAGCGAATCTTGGCGGGACAAAACTATATACACGCACACAGTAGCTCAGTAGTTGTCCTATTTAATAAAAAAATCTATTCCAACTTGAATGTGCCATTATTTAAAAATGACTTCACATAAACATCGTAACTCTACAGTAGTATATAGTAAACGTAATTAATGTTGTATTTACGCTACAAAAGGCCGATGAAATGTTAAAACGCGTGCATAATGCATATCTCTCCGAGCTCGAGAGATGAATGGCACCAATTTATACACGTCCGGAAGATCTTTCTCAACCTCTTCAATATATTTTTATTTTCTATCTGGCTATAATTTTATTGTATCCGTATGCTTTGTATCTCATCTTTACGTGTGTATGTCACTGAATTCCTAAACGGCTGGACCGATTTTAATTAAATTTTCTGTGTGTTTTCTGGTGGGTACGAGAATGGTTTAGGTTCACAATTAGACCCGATAGCTGGTATTTTTTTTCACCCGAACGAAGCTGGGCGGGACAGCTAGTCTTATATATATAGTTCCCCCTTGGTATGACTTCAAAGCAAACTCTATGGTTCAACTGTTCGTGTTGTATATTTTAAGAAAACTGCTGTTTTTAGGCGAGTGACATACACTGTGTTAAGTTCTAGAAAGAGTACTCCCTGCAGCATCCCATCCCTATCTAGTGAAGGTATACATTTTTTTAACGGGCGATTCTCATTGCTAACTATATCTCCATCTACTATCTCCTAGTCTAGATTTCTTAGAAAATTAGGTATAGAATCGAGTTCGATAGACAAATGTTTGTAGTGTAGCATATGTTATGTAATTTTTACCATTACGTTTTTTAAGCATTTGCGCCTAAATAGAGACGAAATGGTTATCAGTTCTATTCTCAAGAGTAAAATTTGAACTCACCTGACCACAACAATTAAGTGACACATTAACTGTAAATTTCAAGTTTGTCATAAAAGTTTGTCAATGCAATTAATACTTTATTGAGAAAGCGAATTAATTGCCTCCACCTATCGACAACGCAAGATAGTTTACTTGGAAATGGAATTTTGTATTAATTAACTAACGTAACCGGGGCTTGTAATCTCGTAAACTCACCAGATACCAATGGTTTTTGTAATATAAACGAGATTTTTATAATAAAAACCGAGAATAAACCGATATACAAA